>JAOVYU010000047.1:24932403-24945178 GCA_025674565.1 Synodontis membranacea
CTCTCCCTTTCTTTCTCCTTTGTATATTCTTCTTCCTTCTCTTTTAGTTTTTGCGTAATTTCTCTTTTCTTTTCTTTTTTGTCATGTCTCTATAGCTTACCCTCACCCTTTCTTCAGCCACTTATTTTCTCCTGTCCTCTCCTTCACGTCTTAATTTATTGCTTCCTCTCTCTCTCTCTCTCTCTCTCTCTCTCTCTTGTCTCTTCTTCAGCTCAATATTGTTCATCTTTCTCATTTCTCTACCTCGCGTGTCTCTCCCTCGTTCGTTCTCAGACACATTATGGAGCAGGCAGGAAGAGGGCGATGTATATTACAGCACTCGTGATTAAGCCGTCGAGTGTCGGGGGAGAAGGGGGCGGGGGTGCAGTTAGAGAGAGAGAGTGAGCAAGTGAGGGAGAGATAGAAGTACGGATGACAGAGTTTGGGTTGTAAAAGAGGAAGTGGGGGTGTGGGGACAGAGATAAGGAGCGATATTGAGGGAGAGACTTGGAGAAAAGCGAGAAGGCGTGCATGACTGCCAGATAGGCATGGAGGTGGGAGAAACAGAGATATGACGATTCAGAGAGAGAGGATAGAGCAACGCTGCCCTCATCTGTCCACACGCACACACACACACGCACGCACACACACACTGCTCTGCACTCTTTTTGTCAGCCTGGCTGGTTAAGTGAGGAGATCCTGCAGCCTCGGCGGAGGTTTTCACGTATCGATCACTAGACGAATCTGAACCGTCTGCTTTTAGAGGCAGAAAGAAGGAGAGGGAGTTAGTACGAGGGGGCGTACAAGACATACTTCATTCAGGCCGTCTCACACACTTACATTCTCCTTCCACCTGCATAGAGTGCCCTCCACAATTATTGGCACCCCTTGAAAAGATTAGGAAGAATGGTTAGAAAATGATCCACCTTTTGGTGAAGTAGCTTCATGTCACACTGAAAAAAAATGAGGATTTAATTGAGAGAAATGTATTCAGAAAATCCCTCATCGAGAAATAATTACTTTCAACAGAAACACATGTGCCACAATTATTGGCACCCCTGCATTTAATAATTTGTACAACCTCCGCTAGCCAATAAAACAGCCCTGAGTTATATAGCTTTTTTTTTTCAGGTTGGCAAATACAGAGCAGGGCTTCTGAGACCATTCCTCCTGACCTTTTCCTCTTTCAGTCTCTCCACATCATCCAGGGTCCTAGGCCCTCTCTTGTGCACTCTCCTCTTCAGCTCACTCCATGGGATTTCAATGACTGAGATGGCCATGGTAGAAGCTTGATTCTGTGCTCAGTTAACTATTTTTGTGTTGATTTGGACATATGCTTAGGATCATTGTCCTGCTTGAAGATCCAGTGACAACCCAGTTTCAGAGTTTGATTTAAAATGTCCTGGTATTTCATCAAGTCCATGATGTCATGTAGCCTATCAAGATTTCCAGGGCCTCTGGTGGAAAAACAGCCTGATAAAATCACAGAACTGCCACTATTATCAGTTAGGATAAGGTTCTTTTCGTTACAGCCATCCTTCATTTACGCCAGAGACTCCTTGTGTGTTTATTGCCAAAAAACTAAATTTTTCTTTCATCAGACCATAGAAGACGGTTTCAGTCAAAGTTGTAGTCAAGTTTCACAAACTCCAGGTTCTTGTGTTTGTGGTTAACTTTTTTTCTGTTATACCTTCCAAATAATCTATTGGCATGGAAGTGGCATCTGATGGTGGCTTTGGAGACCTCCAGATTGAATTTTTCCTTGCAATTCACCAACAGTGATCTTTGGAGATTTTTTGCCTCTCTTACCATCCTCCTCACTGTACAGTGGGGCAAAATAACCAGGGGTCCTCTTCTAGGCAAGTTTGTAACAGTTGCAGTTGATGTCCACTTCTCATTACTGCCCTTACTGTAGAAATGGACATTTTTTTTTCCAATGAATACAGGGCTCCAAGTTAACGTTTTCCACTAGCTGCACTGGTGCTCCTTACTGAAAATTTTAGGACCACCAACATAAATTTAACGCCTTGTTCTCACACTACATGATTCGGAAAGTCGTCGGATCGCTGTACTGTTCACACTACACGACCTGGAGACTCCCGATCACAAGTCAGCATTACTGATCTGTCAGCATTACTGGTCTGTCTAGTCTACAAAACAGCATTCTGTCATAAAAGGTTACGTGATACTTGAAAAGGAAATGGCGTGACCATTACACGAAACAAATGAATGTCCAACAAAAAAAGAAATGTCATTCACTACACGATAAAAAAAGAAGGTAAAGGCATGGGTGCTCCTGCCAAAGTGCTCAGTTTCGTGAGTCCACCGTGACACAGCCGTGCACGCCGCCATTTTTTGTTTGTTTGGGTTTTTTTTTTGCTCTGTTAGTTGAGGCGAGGTCCTCTGCGTCCTTCCTTCGACTCATGTCCTGCGCTCTCATTGGCTGTAGCTCGCTGGCAACTGGCCCAGATGTTTAGCAGGCTAGATAACTGGTCAGAGTCGGTGCCTAGTCGGTGAGCTTGATTGATCACGTCTCTGTAGTATTCACACATGGCGATTGTTGATCGCCGGTCAAACGTGAAGTTGTGCCCGATCAAGGGCTTTTGTCGCCGACTCATAAACAGCCGTAAAATCGTGTAGCTTTAACAAAACTTTAGACGACCAGCTTGTTAGTGGTAATGAGCTCAAAGTCTCACTGTTACAGTCACACTGACCGTACGGTGGTCATTCAGAATTTGTCTTTTTTTTTTTTTAGCACTGCTCAATCAGTTGCCTTTTGTTGCCACAATTATGGATAACGAACAGAATCCAGCCTCTGGAAACCTGCTCGTCTCTCTTTCTCGTGTCACTCAGATGTAAATATAAGGGAAACAGGATATAAGGGAAACATTTTTCTGTAGTTTCTTGACAGCTGTTTGTTTTCACCGAGCTGCCTGGCAACGCCATCGCACAATGTCACTTAAGATTATTCACAGGCCAGAGAAATTTTACAACCTGAATGAGAGCACAATGAAAACATACCCTTAGCTCGCCAATCTACACTCACACGCACTCTCTCTCACTCACACACACGGACACACACGGACACACACGGACACACACACACGTGATGTTGGTGATTTAAAAAAAGGGGGGGGGGATACTTGCAAGTCGCACTGATGCACCTAGTTATAAAATAAAGTCGCGCTGTTTCCTAAATGTTTGCAGTCTGGAGCCCTGAAGTATTTTTTTCTAACCATTCCTTGACTTATGAAGGTTAACACACGTCTCCTTCATTTGGTTCATGTGTTCTCTTATCTTTCCCATGTCAATGGACGACTAAGGGCATTTGGCCTTTGTGTCACCTCATATTTGTACCCCAGTTAATCAGGAAGTCATGGTTTACAGCTTGAAATTTTCCTACACTCTCCAATCAACTCAAAAAAATGTACAATCTATCTGGGAAACGTGCTACAGTTACATTGTTTTCACAATAATATCCATGGGTGCCAATAATTGTGGCACGTGTGTTTTTGTTGAAAATAATTATTTCTTGATGAGGGATTTGTCTCTCTGAATAAATTTGTTTCAATTAAACGTTTCCTCTTTTTTTTTTTTCCAGTGTGCGATCAAGCCACCCGACCAAAAGGTGTTTTGTTTACGACCTCTTTTTCCTAATCTTTACAAGGGGTGCCAATAATTGTGGAGGGCACTGAATATTTCTACTCGCATATATTTATATACTGTACTATATATATATATATATATATATTCTGACTTACGTATATTTACACTTCCATACATACATATATTGTTTACTCTCGTGTGCATACGTTCTGACTTGCGCATGCGTATTATTTTCATTCTCGTGTATAAACATCTCATATTCTCGCATAAATATAATGTACATCGTGCATTTAAAATCAACCTGCTCACATACGTATACTGTATTGTGACTTTCACATATGTTCAGTACCAATAAAAACAAACAAAAGTTTGGACACACACACACACACACACACACACACACACACACACACTCATTCATACGTTTTTCTTCATTTTGACTATTCTGTACATTGTAGAACAATACCAAAGACATGAAAACGTAAAATAGCCAGAGTTGACAGACTTGTACACTGTTGGCATTATTCTTAAGCAGCTTCATGAGAGTCACCTGGCTTACACGCGCGAGGCTAACCCTAACCTGATGTTCAATAGCAGGACTATGAAATGATGTTATTGAAAGTCGTCCTGTTCTCTTTTCAAGTCCAGTTTTTCATTTTGCGAGTAAGCAGCAATGAAAATGCAGATTCTTCTGTTACATTTTTGACGATTTTTTTTTTTTAACAGTGATGGAAAAATCTGAAGGTCGTTTTTCACTGTGACATCAGAAAACTAAGGGTTAAATCTACCTTAGCGTTAATTATTTTCACACGCAACACTGTCGGTTACACGTGCTCGCAGGTCAATTCATTTATGTTTCGTAGGTGGTTTGTTCCTATTTTAAAGTTCCACTATCTAGCAATCGACGAACTGTTCCAAAAGTGCAGTGTGTATATTTGCCTGTTTAGGCACAGTGGCCGTGGTGTTGTAGTGCCCTCCGCTGTCACTGTGTGGGGAAAAAAAAGTCATTCATCTGCTTTGTGCGGTGTTGTGACAAGTGACTGTATGGTTGGTTGGTTATGCCTTTTTTTAAAATGTCTTATTGCATTCGAGTTGTTTTTAAAAAATTCAATGCTATTAAATACAAAAAGTTCCTGTTGCAGAAAGTGTGGCACGATCGCGTGCGTGCATCAGGAGCGAGCGGTAAGTCTCGTTGCCCCACACGCCTCGTGACATCGCGCTGTCAACATCGGCACCTGGGTTACGCACACGTCTGTGACAGCATGCGCATTTGTGATTTTATGCAGAGAGCGAACCTCAAATTCGTTGTCAGTCTCACGAAATCGGCAACGCAGACCCTTCAAATGCAAATGCAGCAAGCCTATGGCAATGAACTCACGAGCTGGGTGAGGTGCTCTGAGTGGCATTTCAAGAGTCTCCGCTTTCTGCTCAAGTTTGGAGTCCATGGTAAAATCACAAATACGCACATGCACGGTGTCCCAAAAACACGTAACCATGCTCCGTTCATTAGCAACAGGAACCTTTTGATTGCACCTCCTATGTCTCATTATCGTTAAAAAAAATGAAACTTAAAGTGATGGCAAATAATTGATTAAGGTTCTGTTCGTCTAAATTAACGACAACATGAAAGTCTAACGCGGCCTCTAATGTACGGAGAACTCCTTTGTCAGTCAATTATCAATAGAGAAGCAGTAAATACATTCGGGTCCTTGTACAGATATCTTCATTTTCTTTTTAGATTGGCACCTGAATATGACCCTACTCGATCTTCTCAGCCAATCACAGTGCGAGAAATGACTTGACTAGGCTTACTTCTAAAATGTTTATGACCGTGTTATAAAGGTAGTTATTACCAGGATAAACCACATGAATTGTTTCAGTAGGTCACGGATCCCAACATTCTTCTCATCCAGCTACTGTCGTCTAATGTCATCCCGGTGAGTCTTCCATTCCTTAGCGCGGGAAGATTCCTGCCAAATGCCCCAATTATTTTTAGATGCAAAAACCTAACGCGCAGCTCTGCAGTTCAGCTTGTTAAAGAAAAAAAGAAGAAAAAAAACATGAAGCTGCACCTTTTCCATGATTCATTGCACCGGGTTCAGATGAGCGCCTTATTCCCTATGAAAGCCTGCGTCGTTTGGACATTAATCCATTGCAGTGCATTATGGGATATCAGTAGCGTGTCAGATACACTGTCTGCGTCCATATACTCTCACTGCTGTATGCAAAAAAGCAGTACGTCATAATCCAAAGGATCTCTGAACACTCAGCAGGCGTTTAACAGCAGTCGAACGATACCCGGATGACCTGCTGCACCCGTAGTATTCGAACCTACAGCGCTACACTACACCGCACTGTCCCATAATTCAGCTGGAGCCTCCGAGTTAACTGAATTCTCCAGAGACAAACGGCAGACTGAAACAAAGCCAGTTGCTGCAGCATCCAAGATGGTGTCTTTGACGATGTAACCTTGACGATGGAACCTTTTAAACATTTCTGACGTTGCAAAAATACATTATTAACATTTTTTGTGGCATTTGCAAGTATATGTCATCTGCGAACGTCTGGTTCAGAGGGCAGATAAGATGGCGGCAGAGTGTGTCCGAATTACGTCCTCACTTCTCACGTACTGAGATGTATTTAATGGTGCACTATATGGTGAAAATTACGATCCAGCTGTTCGGCGAAACGAAAACAGACCAGCTGGATGAAGAAACCAAAGTAAAATAAATCCTAAATATCACGTTTGTTTATAAACATCAGATAGAAGTCATTTTTTTTCCCTTTAAATGACTGACTGCAGTTAAATACACTAAACGTTTCGCCATCTGGGGCAGATGGTGGCCTGATGGTTATGGATGCGGTCCTGTAACCGAAAGATTGCAGGTTCGAATCCTACAGCCAGCAGGTACCACTGAGGTACCCTGAGCAAGGTACCGCCCCCAAGCACTGCTCCCCGGGCGCTAAAAATAGCTGCCCCCTGCTGTGTGTCACTGTTCACATATGGGATAAATGCAGAGGTCCAATTTCGTTGTTGTGCGCTGTGTGCTGTGGTGTGTCAATAATGACAATGAATCACTTTCACTATTTTCAGCAAATTAATTATAGTGCACCAGTGGGAGGAGTCAGAGTGTTAACTGATGGCATCGAGATGGCAGTGATTGGTTAAAAGGGAATGTTGTTCTGGGAATTCCGGTTACATTGATTCAGGCACATTCCACGTTGTCCTTAAAGAAACTGCGAAGTGTGTTCTGTTCTCCTGTAGGATTCAGAGAAATCAAGCTAGTCAAAGCCTTCTGCAGTATCTAAACATCTGATGGAAATGTGTTTTTAGTTAGTTTTGTGGATCAGGTGTTTATCCCGGAATGATCCAACATTAGTAAAACGGATCATTTTGACCCAAAATGCATCCATGTGTTAAAAGTTGATGGAATTTTAGATTGCTTGATTGTTTGCCTTTGGTGTGACTCAGTAATGGGGAATCTTTTCGCTCTCAAGTCATCCTGACCGTAATCTCTTCTTTAGTGCAGTGCACTCCAGTTTTATGATCTGTTTCTCTTTCCAGCGGGTGCGTTCTCTGTCCCTGCCTCTTTCTTGTCGTTCTCATCACGCTTCTTTTTTCTTCTTTTTCCAGGAGCAGGGACTGGTCGGGATGCCGCGCCAGGCCGGAGGCGTCCAGCCAACACACGGAGGCCCAGGAGGTGTGCCCTCGGCCGGGCCTAATGGGGCGGGGCCGGGTGGTTACCTGGGCAACCAGCAGCAGCAGCAGCAAGCAGCCATGATGAAGCAGATGTTGGCTATGGAGCAGGAGAAGAGGGTTCAGCTGCACCTGATGGAGCAGCAGAAAGTTCAGCTCCTTCGGGAACAGAGACAACAGCAACACCACCACCTACTGGCAGAGCAGGTACGCAGCATGTACACCTCCCACAGACATACAGTACAGTACAGTATTTCCTTAGATCACCTTCACTGTCAGAATGCCCTGCCGAGATTCCATTACCTTTTTTTTTTTCAGGAAATATAGGGTTGGAGAACTGTTCTTAAATAAGTTTCAGGTTTTTCTTTCCATCACGCCGCAGGAACTGTGACACAACTGTGAAAAAGTACAGGAACACTGTGAACGTGGAGGAGATAGACTAATGTTTTATTTGTACATTTTTATTCAGTTGTCATGAGCAGCTTCGTTTACAAAAT
Source organism: Synodontis membranacea (assembly GCA_025674565.1). Lineage (NCBI taxonomy): Eukaryota > Metazoa > Chordata > Actinopteri > Siluriformes > Mochokidae > Synodontis > Synodontis membranacea. Next base: position 24,940,183 of record JAOVYU010000047.1, read on the forward strand.
GCTCACTTGCACCTTTTTACGCAGCACTTGAGTAGAAGTATTGCAGGAACCTAGATGTAAAAGCACAATGCGATTTTTGTACCGTTGTACCCCGTCCATCTCGTGGTTCAATGTGTTTGTGCATGCCCAGATGCATTTCTGCTCTAGATACTGTTTTGTGTGATCAGCAGTTTGTTTAAATACTCAAAGCAGCCCAGTTAAAGCCACACAGATCACATTTTTTTTCTTGATTTGAACATCAAACGAAGCCCTCGACCTGCATCTGTAGGATCTTATGCATTGTGCTGCCGCTACACGATTGGCTGACGGGATAACTGCGGAAATAAGCAGGTGTTCCTAATAAAGTGGAGGGCGAATGAATATTTCACCATTCAACCAGGTTATTTTTGAAATGCACTCATTGGCCACTAATAGGAACACCTGCTCGTTATGCGGTCAGGTGGCAGCAGCACAGTGCGGACGATTATGCAGATAATTAGATAATGTTCACATCGAATATCAGTATGCGGAAGAAGAAAAAAAAAAAAAACATGATCTCAGTTTCCGAAACTGCTGAGCTCCTGTTCAGTCTTGTGAGTTTACTCAGAATGGTGTGAAAATCCTGTGAGCAGAAACACCAATGTCAGGACCTAGTGGACTTGATATAATCCTGAAAACAATTTCAGCTGAAACTTCGTGACTATAATCTGGTTCGTTGAACAATCGAGGATGCAGGGCTAACAGCAGGACTAACATGACCAGTGAAAACACACAGGTACATAGCGTTTAGTGATGGCAGAATAGTTTTATATTTATAAATGATATATTTATATTTAATACTGGAGGAGTAAGTGTATAATAATTTGGGGGTACACATGTAAAAACAACAGAATTCCTCCTATATGTATCACTCAAATCAGATATACAGGACGTAATCACATTAAAGTGGACTTGCTGCAGCCTCATAGTCTGGTCCAGTTTAGATCGATTCAGCTGAAATACACAACCGAAATATTCCAGTGCAAACACTTTTGCAGTCATTGTACAGAAAAGGCAGTAATGGCTTTTCAGTTGGAATATTTATCTGTATATTTAATCATTTCTACTGCATACGTTTCGTATATTTTTCACCCGTGACTATTTTTTATCGTCTGTTGGTAAAGTTTTAACAAAAGAGCATCCACTTAAACACGCTTAAAGTAAGACAGATCAAAGTAATGTGTTAGCAAATGTGCGTGCACACAAACACACACACACACACACACACACACCACCTGCTGTTTTCATTTCCTTTCTCTTCTATCTCTGAGAATATTCTGCTAAAGAGACTCTTAACTGATATTGGTGGTGATCACACACACACCTCTGTCTTCTGGGTAAAAAAAAAAAATTGTTCTGTTTTGCCCACCAACACACACTCATAAAGAAACACGCAAATAAAATTAGCACACTTCTCCAAGGATCTGTACCATTTTCCTGAATTTACATTACCGTTATTGTTTAAGCTTTTGCCCTCGCATGAGTTCACCTGTTTCTCTTTTGTGCACTTGAATCTGTAGCTGCAGGTGTGAGGTGTGTGCACTGACTGTAGGTTTCTTTGCAGTTACAGCAGCAGCAGCAGCAACAGCATCTCCCAAGGAAGATGAGTCAAGCACAGAGAAACCCGTATCCTCTGCAACAGTTTCAGGGTAAGAAAGAAAGACATGAGCGATTACACAATTCAACTGCTTGTATTTCATCCATCGTCACTTAACGTGCATGAGTATACAGTTGTGGTCAGAAGTTTACATCCAGTCATCATGGACATGAATGTCATTTTTGAAATAAAAAAGGGACTGTTGTTTTTCTGGGGAAGAGTGATTGTACAGCGTGCGTCTTTACTAGATAAAAACAAGCATTCGGTGCACAAGTTTTCAATTATTTTGAGTTTTCTGAAATCAACACAGAGTCAAAATTATACCTTCAGGATCAAAAATATACATGCACCCATGTAGATTATTAATTCAGTGATGCTGAAAGTTCCAAAATGTTTTTTTTAATTTGTCAAGACGAAGGATTAATAACTTCCTGCTATTGATCGTGACTGAGTACAGCGGGTAGCTTCTCTGTGCACAACATAAAAAGGGGGTTTGTTTTACAAAGTACAAGTTAACGGGAGGGGTAGCGTCTTTGCCGAGGTCTGGAAGAAGACCCAAACTATCACCTTCAGCTGAGAGGAGATTGGTTTGGATGGTAAGGAACAACCAAGGAACCATCAAGGCACAGGCCTGACGTGAACCGGAAGCTGCTGGAGCACTGACTACAGTCAAGAGAGTTTTACAGAGAGACTGCCGTCCAAGAAAAAAAGCCTCTTCTCCAAAATTGACACCTTCAAGCTCGAATAAAGTTTGCAGCTGAACACATGGACGAAGAAAAAGCCTTCTGGAGGAAGGTTTTATGGTCAGATGAGACAAATATTTGAGATGTTTGGCCACAATTACCAAATGGTAACACTGTACCAACTGTTAAGCATGACGGTGGTGGTAGCATCATGGTCTGGGGCTGTTTTGCTCCCAGTGGAACTCGTGCATTACACAAAGTGGATGGAATAATAGAGAACCTCAGAATTCTTCAGCATAACCTCAAACTGTCAACTAGATGGTTGAAACTTGGACACAGTTGGGTATTCCAACAGGACAGTGACCATACACAAGCATCAAAGCTGATAATGAAATGGTTAAAGGAGGCAAACATTAAGCTGAAGAAAAAGTCCTGACCTCAACCCTAACGAAAATGTGTGCTGTGCTTAAAGTCAGGTCTGTGCCAGGAGACACCCAAATTTAATTTTAAATTTAAAACTCTATCAATTATTTCAAGAAAAGAGGTAAAATATCCAACCAGAAGCTTGTTGATGGCTACCAAAAGCATCTGGTTAAGGTGAAAATTGCTAAGCGACTTTTACCAAATATTAGGTGCTGTATGTATAATTTTGGCACAGTGCTGATTTGAACTTGTGTACCAAATTCTTGTATTTTTTCTATCAATGATATATGCTGTAAAAATCATTCTTATCCAGAAAATCAACAGTTCAAATGAATAACAAAAAAAAAACAATGCCTTGCGGGTAGCGGGTTGAACCCTCTTTTTCCTTCAGAACTACCTTAATTCTTTGTGGCGTAGATTCAACAAGGTGTTGGAATCCTTCCTCAAAGATTTTGGTCCATTTTGATATGATAGCGTCACGCAGTTGCTGCAGATTTGTCGGCTGCACATCCGTTGTGCGAATTTCCCGTTCCACCACATCCCAAAGGTGCTCTATTGGACTGAGATCTGGTGACCGTGGAGGCCATTTGATTGAACTGTGCTTGTTCAATCTATTATCATTTCAAGACTGGACTGGCTTCTGGCAGGACTGCCTCTGATTTGTGTTCATCCTTCCCAAGTTCTCCCACACCACTCCATTACTGTGCTTCCTCCACTGGCTTCCCGTAGCTGCCTGCCTCCAATTTAAATCACTGAAGTTTGCCTACAAACCCAAAAATGGAGCAGCACCCACTTACCGAAAAGCACATATCACACCCCGCACCGCACCACGCTCCCACTGATTCTCCAGCACTGATCGAATGGTCCCACCATTTCTCAGGGTTCGAGGGAGACATGAGTCTCATGAATCAGAGACACGTTCTGGCACCTAGGTGGTGGAATGAACTTCCCCTAGATGTCCAAACAGCTGAGTTGCTTGCCGTCTTCACATAACGACTAAAGAACCACCTCTTCCTGTACTTAAATTAGCTCTTTAATTAAAAAAAAAGCTGTCTATGTCTTTTTCTTACTATATTACTTCCCCCAGCAGAGTTTTAGACTAATTGCATTCTTTGTATTCTCAGTGTCCTAGTAGTGAACAATTTCAGGATGTATTTATAAATTTTAGAAAGCACTTCTGTAAGCTGCTCTGGAAAAGAGCATCTGCCAAATGACATAAATGTAATGAAGCTACTTTCATGTAATATATCTATTAGGACATATGCTCTTTGTGTTTTAATATGTAGTTGGAACAAAATGTGAAAATAAAAGTAAACACAGCATATCTGAAATGTATTTATTCTGCAGCTTTTTCCCTACATCGAGTAACAAATGTCATTTAGCCAAAGTGCAGACAAGTGCTTTTTGACAGACTTGTGTAACATTGACGAAATGAAGAACACAACATCGGAATAGGGAAGTTTGTCCTAACGGCTCCCGTGCATTCCGTTGCTCTCTTCGTTGCAGACTTCATTTGTTTATTCCACTCTTCTCGCAGCAGATCATTCACTCTTTTAGTCTCCAAATTGCTACTTTGTCAAGTGCACCGACCGCTCCTGCCTCCTCCTGAGCTAATGAGAGAGCTCACACACTCGCACACACTCTGACACTCCTACTCCCTTAACGCAGACAAGCATTCATGCAAGCATTCGTGCACACAAGCGTATACAGAAGCAAACACACCAGGAAAAAAAAACTGTCTAAAATGTAAAGCACATCCCCCCAACCCCTACACACAAACACACATACCCTGAAGGGAAGTGTGTCTATTGATTGTTCTGTCATGTTGCCATGGAAACCGTGTTAGATGTAGATCCAATGGGAAATACCCTCTTAGTCAGAGCCATCAGTTTGAATGGGACCTGGGGAGTGCATGTGTCTCACATTAGGCATGTTCAGGATTGTTGAATGTGGCACAATGTTTGTCAGCTGCAAATGAGCATCTCTGTCCAGTCTTCACCCTGTAATCAGGGTAGACTTCAAAATAAAGCTACACTGACTTCATTGTCTAAAACCAGGGCAGTGTTGTTATGCACTACAGCAGGGGTCGGCAACCCTAGGCAGGAGGAATTTCTGGTGGCACTCTGACGGACTTTTCGTGACGTCACGTGCCTGCGATGTGGGATCAACACGATGGAGCGCAGCCCCTCGCTCACTAAAGACGCGCTAGCCCCTCCCTCCCCGCGGCCGCACAAAACGCTCACCCCGCTCACTAAATACGCGAAGCCCCCCCCCC
>JAOVYU010000047.1:25010296-25021725 GCA_025674565.1 Synodontis membranacea
CCATCACTGGTCTCCCACATACCAGACCTTCCCTGCTTTCCGTCTGCAGCGTCAGAGCACTGGAACTGATGTCTGAAAGAAATTCTTTACTGCCCAGGATAGTGTTTCCTGCTGCACTCTTCCCCACACCCTGAAGGCCAACCAAGACCAGCCGCAGGTACTCCATTGTCCAAAGGTTTTTTATTTTTTTATTTATTTTTTTTTTTTTAATAAATCACATATAATATGTAACTTACAAACATTTGGCACTGTGCAGGAAGTGTGTTCGTAACTATACAAAGAAGAGACAGACTGCAATTTAAATTTTATATATTGTTTTATTGTTTTTGACTATGAATATACCAAAGAAGAATTACAATCTTGTTACAAACATTGCAGTTGAAACTCAGATATCTAATTTGAGATTTAAAATTTACTGACACCTACCCCATTATTTTCCCTGTTTATTTTAGATTTCATTTGATTATACAACTTGCAAAAGATTAACTTACAAGACCTCTATTGATAGATATTAGAAGCATTCCCAAACTGCATATCCTTACATACATTAAAGTTAAAAAAAAAAAAAAAACTGTCCAGTGTATTTAGTTTGTGATTTGTAATTATAAATTACTGTATTGTGCAATGTCCTCGGAGTGCTGCAGCAGCAGCAAGACCTGCGACTGCTGTAGCTACCCCAACACCAGCAGCAGTTTTCTTGTACATATTGTTTCTTTCTGCTTTCTCTCTTGCTTGCTCGGCATCCATTTGAGTTTCTCTTTGAATCCTTAACTGTTCCTCTTGAATTGCTCTTTCAGCCATCTGCAGCATTGTATTTGTGTAGTGACTTCCACCATTTCTTGTAATCAGCTGCTCTATTTGTTCAAGCAGCATGGAAATCTGCATGGGGTCCTGGATTTCATTGTTCAATACGTGATATCGTCCACTAGTGGTCTGGAAAAAATCAATCAATTCAGGACTATTTCTAACAAATTCATGAATAGTTTTCTTATGTTTTGCCAGCCTGTCTCCATGTGTGAAGAGCACCATGATGTATGGTGAGGAATCATCCCCAAATATTTCCTTGATTATCTTCAATGTGGTTTTCTCTTCTTTTGTGAATCTTCCTAGTTGGAGAACCACCAGAAACACATGAGGGCCTGGTGCAGACAGGAATATGCATGACTTGATCCTTTCTGCAATTTCATCATTTGAAATGTTGGTGTCAAAAAGACCTGGTGTGTCTATTACAGCAATCTTTCTGCCATTTATTTTTCTTTTGTTTTTTTCACAGTCTGAGCTCGTCGATGAGGCTGACAACTCGGATATGAATGCTTCATTTCCCAGGATAGAGTTTCCTACAGCACTCTTTCCAACTCCAGTCTTTCCCACCAGCACGATCCTCAATTCACTAGTGTTCTCCTGCTCCCTCTGCACTGTTAAGGACAAGTACACCATTACTCCTAAATTTATTTTACATGCATTGAGCATAAGACATAATAATACCCTTTAACATTTAGCTTTTCATAACTGTTGTCTACTGAGATCCTTCTTAACTCTCACTAAAACAGGTTTATATTCTTTATACCATGCTGAATCATATACAGCACAGTCCATTACGTAAATTTAAAAAGTATTTACATTATTTAGCTTCACAGTCGAACATTGTCTTTCAGGGCTGTGTTCAGATATGCATAATATGTGCTTAGTGAGGATTAAATACCGCCATTGTACCCATTAGTATTGGACCTAAGACATAACTACAGACTTCATTATTATAAGTTATTCAGAAGTTTTAGAAGTTATTCGAGAGTTACCCATGTGGGGTGGAGTTTGTGCAAAACAGGTGTGTCTCAGTTATGTGTGATTTGGAACTTGTACTTAAGCCATGTTTCTTGCGCAATATCAACTCAATAGAAAAGCAGTTCAGGCCCTCTGTCTGAGTTTGATAAAAACACAATATCATGGTTAAAATGTATATTTTGGGCTAGAAATATACTCAGTAAAACTAGGAAATGCAATTTAAGGTCAATATCAAATAAATACAAAAATAGTTAATTAATAACATTGTACTATCATTAATTAATAATAATTAATTAAAATAATTTATTAATAAATAATTAACAGTATTGTACTGTGATTAAAAAATCACAGAATCTTAATCAAAGACACTGGTCATCCCAAGGATCTTTAAACTGTATGCACGTTTTATTAGAGCACATAGAATTGACCAAAAAGTAGCATTATTTTACTAATCCAACAAAATAGCTAAATGTGAAAAATGTGAAAAATTCTAAATTCTGCAGACACATTTAGATTTAATGACACTGATTTTGTATGTGATTGCTTTAACAGCTTGTGCACACAATTACCTGTCAGCCTACAATATAAAAATAAAATGCTAGATAATAGTAATAATCATTTTGCTTGCAAAAGGAAGCCCTCATTGTACTGCAGATTATGATTTCCCTTATAAAGCTCTTCCCATCACAAGCACATCCTATTATTTAGCATTTTGCAATATATGACATATTGTTAAACCAAACTTGCCATGAATAATGTGATAAGTACAGTAAGTAACTACACAATTATATATAAATGCATTGATGCTGTATGTTATAAATGTTTATATAAGAATAATTTTAATGTTTAAATGTTTTGTGTGTGATATGGCTATAATATAGTACATTTGGATATTTCTTTCTCCTTTTATTAAATGTAATAACGGAATACTTAAGGAAGTGGAAACTGATCACTCCCAGAAAATAAAATTTGTTGTATGCTTAAATAATAATAATCAATTTTATTTACAGTATATTTACAGTACACTTTTGAGGCTAATCTCAATGTGCTACAATGTAAAACATGCACTTAAAACATGCAATAATGCAGATTAACAGCTCACAAAAATCTTAAATGACGTATTGTTATTTAAAAAATGCAAAGGTAAAAGTAAACCTTTCAAAGACAAAATCTCCTAGTAGTAAAACCTTAAATGGACTCACCTTTCTCAGTTTCCATTGCGCTCATTTTAATGCAGAAACAAAGTGTTTCTCTGTACTGAAGTGTTTATATGGTGCAGACGTTGTGTTACTTGGTTGATGCATATTGCTTTATATACTAGGGTTTATATACACAGGTCATGAAACACACCTTTGTTTTTCTGAGCTATGAAAATTACTATAGATTACGTGTGAGCTGTGTAATGTGTATTCATTGTGTGGCAGGTTCTCTGGGGTGGATCTCTGAAACTCAGTCCTCCTTTAAACCTATGTTCAAAAAAGAAATCTAGCCGGCTTTTCGGCCCAAACCTGAAAGTAAGAATACCTTTATTTTTGTCTAGAATTGAGGTTGGCCTGTGTACATACGATTGCGAAAGTGAACATTTTACATTTTTAACTTACTTTAAACTGGCACTGTGCATTTGCATCATTTGACAAGCACATTTATCTAGCACAAATTACGAATGTTTAGAAGACCTCAGGAGCTCCTCAAGGCATGAAGGAAAAGCTATCACATCTTTACCAGAAAACAGTACTCTGATAAGAACAAACAAATCATGAATTAAAACTAGACCAGTTACAAATATTATCATGTGGAAAGAAAATTACTTGTGAACGAGATAGAAGAAGATGAAGAAGAAGAAGCAGGACAGGGAGGACCAGAAATGCTGTCTGAACTGAAAGGTGCCATTTGAGTGCTCAAGAGAGATTAAGGGCTCTGAAAGAGCAGAAACCGAAAGCAAACTGAAAGATTTTGTCTTATACCAGGACAAACCTTAAATCATGAACATAATGCACTCTGGGAGTGGCATAAATCATTTAACAATGCATTTTCTGTCTTTAGAAAACAATAGGCTATTACAGTTCTAAAGGAAGAATACAAATGTGGCGGGGAAGAGAGGGGTAATAAAATTTTATTATCAAACCCTTAGTTTTGCCCACTACGCCACCCAGTGGTGTACAGCACTGGGCCTCTAAATAAAATGTGTATACTTTAACTAGCACTTACAAACACAGGTTCGTTCCCAGGCTTGAGCAACCAGCAACACAACAACCGTAAATAGTTTCAATAATAATAATTTTAATGAACATTCATCATAAAAACAGATATAAACTCTTCTAATTAAAAATGGTAAGTAGAAAAAACAAACAAACACAATACCCCAAACCCAAGGCCTTGGATAAAACAATAAACATCACAGTGCACGCTGCATTAATAGAGCCTAAAAACACGACCCGTAGTCCAGTTCAGTTCAGTCTGTCCATCCAGGTGGGCCTCGGCTATCCCAGCCGTCCCCTCCTCGAACCGCCACACCTGTAACACAAAGACTGCGCCAGTATTCTGCTCACACACTCCCCACGTGCTGCTGCTGTCTGAATCAACTTTCAGCCCAAAATAAGGATGAGAAAGGTACTCACAATAAGCCTTTTAAGTCTTAACCAATGCCCGGGGCTCTCGTGAAGAGCAGATTCACCAACGGACGCCACGGCGCGCTGCCCCGCTCCTCACACGCCAATCCCAGTGTCTCTCAGCGGCGGAGTCCCTCACGGAAATCGTCCTCAATGGAAAAGTCTCACCCTCCCACTCACTCCTGCAGCCCTCACGTCCTCTCGACTCGGCGGATTCACTCCTTTAACGTATTCTCTTCACTCCATGCATTCATCTCACATACCCTGTTACCGGTTCTCTTGTGTGTTCGCGTACATGTTCCGCAGCGCATTCGGCTCCGTGCTCTGGTTACGTATCGTGCTCGGACAGCGTGCGCTCTCATGAGTGCCCCGGCTGCGTGCCCTCTGAAATCGGCGGTCCAGAGTCGCTTCCAGAGCTACCAAGGAGCTGCTCCTGCTGCGACCGCCGCTACTGGCCGCCTCAGCTCCGGCCACCGTCTTTCCTCTGCTCTCTTTAAATCCCAGGCCCTGCCCACAAGTCACTCTCATTAGTCACCCAGCTTCATTTATGTCAGGGTTACACCTACTAAAAATAATCAGTCACTTTACAAGGGAGTACCAATAAAAATCAACCCGTGGAATAAATACACACACAGTGAATCACAGCAAAACCAAAAATACACAGCAGTTCAATATTGACTACAAAACTCCACCTGGTCACACAAAACCAAAAACATTGCCAATCAAAAGTACACTCCTTCTAATTCCAAGTTATTCTTTACTTTTATTACTTAAAAGACACTTCATGTCTTAAAGCAGTGGTTCTCAAACTTTTAATATAATTCCCCACTTGGCAGGAAGAAATATTTTCATGTCACCTCAACAAAACAATGACAGAAAAGCCTAGGTGTAACTTTATTTAGATAACATCAAACTCATTGACATTAATTTCTTCAGTAACTTTTGTTAAGCAAAAAAACAACTTTTACTTCAAACAACTTTCTGTGATATTTGCCACTACGCTGCTTCAATAGTCTGCACATTTTCACAAAAAAGGCAAATTAAACAGAATTTGCACTTTTCTGGAAATAAAACAATACAATTCAGTCTGTATAATCAAGAACAAATGCAAAAACTTGTAAAAATTGCTTAACTATTGTGTCATTGGACAGAGGGAAAGCATCTAATTTTGCAGTGCTCGTCTCATCGAGTATAGTTGACACGATATCGAAAGCTGCGGTGAGTATTAGCTCCTCCACTATCATGTGTGGTTTCTTTCTGTATGCTACTTTGTATGATACCATTAGTGCTTTGGTGTTGACTGATGCAGATTTTACAAAGCATTTTTCCTGCTGACGGTATTCTCCAAGTTTTCTCTGAAAGAACTCGAGTGGCTTATTGATATGACTGCAGTGTAATGTTTCTAAGTGTCTTCTTAATTTGTTGGGTCTCATACTGTCAGCTGCCAAAGCTTTTTAAACATAAAATACAGACAGGTATCTCCTCATCTCCTATCACATTAGCAGTGAAATCCAGAGCAAGATATGCTTCATCATATTTACTATTTGGCTTGTTTTTTTTTGCCAGTTTTCAGCACTTGTTTTGTGTCTTTCAGAAGCACTACCTATTTTTCTTTTTGTACCTGTTACAGTAAATATCTGACCCTTTAAGGCTCTGATAGCAGTGAATGAGCAGATTGCTAACGGTACCAGTGTAAATTCTCTGTTCCACCATGAAAATGACTCCAATGTTAAATATCATCTATGTATGACTTTCCCCCAGGTCCTTTGCACCCCACCGGTAGGTCTCTTGCACCCGACTGGTGGGGTTTGGAGTTGGATGTGTTCAGTGTGTGACAGGGGAATGTTAAGCTATAGCGGGACAGGTAGGTGGGTACTGGGCTTAATGCTAACTGGGTGACCATCTACAGCATTAATTCGGAACGGGCAAGCCATGTCGACCATGGGAATTGAAAAGGATGACACTAGGGACTGAGAAATGACCCAGACTCTAAAAGAACAGAAACAACAATGGGAGAGTTATTCACAAAAACAGAACCAGAAATTATAAACTGATTAGTGTGGAGGGTGTGGTCAGGTACCGCCTTGGAGCGATGGCCCCAGAGGGGGCAGAGGGACAACAGATGGTCTGCCGCTCTGCAGTAGAAGCAGAGAGCACAAAGAACACCTCAATCAGTGCTGGTTCAGTCCACCCAGAGTCGGCGGCGAGGATTTGGAAATGAATAGTGTACTTGGCTGCGTACTGTCTGCCTTGCTGCCACCGGAGTAGGTGCTGGCCACTGGACTGGCTCTGGTCTGGGTGGTTGAACACGGCCTGAAAGAGACTAGAAAAAGAGACATAATAGTGTATCACCTCCAGTCCTCCAGAGTCACTGGATCAGGAAGGAGATCTTCTGCAGCTGGGTCATCTCCTGGGTCACTCTGAAAAGTAAAGCTCACATCCGCCAAGATGAAATTCGGTCCGTTCATCTGTCATGATTGTGCTCAGAGAGAGGACACAAATGCAGGAAGAGAGTCAACAGAGGAATTATTCATGTGAACATAGAATGAACACCATGCAGGGAAAACGAAACCAAAAAAGCACGCTCTTTTTCCAGCCAGGCCAGAGAATGGAAAAATAATCCAAGAGCGAGAGAGAGTTCAAGAGTCAGTAAATATAAAAATACAAGCGGCGGAGTCGATACGTCAATGGTGATTCGTAACTTAGTTGTAGCCCGGCTTGCGTCTGCTGGAAAAACAGCAAATTTCTAAGGCTGGCAAAGAGAAAACACATCAGTTAGCATAATGGTGGACGGACGGGGGGCAATGGATCAGACTGGCTTAAATAAAGGTAACAATCAGGATAATTAAAGCAACAAACCAATGAATGAACAGAAGTAATAATCACAGGAGGGAGTGCGAAGCTTCACCCAACACGTGACGAACCCAGAAGTGACTGGGGGGATTTCTTAAGGAAAAACATAGACACACACACACACGCACACAGCCAAACCTCACGCAGTCTCGTCTCTCCCAGGACTAGTATTTTGGCGAGCCCGAGCGTTGGCGAGGAGAGACGGACATGACACAGTAAGTATGGAAAAGCCCCAAATGAAGATATTTTAGCTAAAATACTTTATACTGTTGTAGCACATGAGTAAAGCTTTGAACAATAATATATAAAGGTTGTATTAGAAATAAAAAAAATTGTTTTATTTATCTTAATTTTTCCAAATATGTGTATTTTACATTAAGATACACCCATCACTTAGCATAAAATGTGGCCATAATGGATAATTAAATTATATGTGTTATTTTTAAAATTACTCTAAATTAATTATTCATAATTGTGTAGAACTTACACTGAATGTTGTGGAAAGTTTGAGACAGTGAGTGTGTTTTTCACTTACTGTCTGTATCAACCTCCTACATGACCCTCAGTGTTTCCAAACATATTAAGGGTTTAAACTGACTCCTAGGTAAAGACCTACATATAAACATGATATTTACCAAATGTGTCACTTATACTCTGTGAAACCTCATATTTAGTGTTGCCAAATTGAATATTTCCAGTGCAGTTGGGATCGGGAGAAGCTGCCCACAGAAAACTGCTGGGGTCAGCAGGGGAACACTGATGGAGCTGCAGGGACATGGCTAGCAGCAGCTGGGTGAAATTGGTGTCATAATCCCTGTGTCCCATCGCAGCCCCTGGCACCACACTGTGGCAAACCTGTTTGTTTCTTATTTTATGGGGATAAAATCTCTTTTTGACCTTCTGTCTATCTTGCATCTCACTCCCAACCTTGCCTAGGTAGACAGTTAGGTAGATTCTTGCCTAGGTAGACAGTTCATCTATATTGTGCCCAAAGTGTCAATATTTTGTGTGGCCACCATTATTTTCCCGCACTGCATTAACTCTCTTGTGCATGGAGTTCACTAGAGCTTCACAGGTTGCCACTGGATTCCTCTTCCACTCCTCCATGACAACATCACCGAGCTGGTGGATGTTAGAGACCTTGCGCTCCTACACCTTCCATTTGAGGATGCCCCACAGATGCTCAATAGGGTTTAGGTCTGGAGACATGTTTGGCCAGTCCAGTACCTTTACCCTCGGTTTCTTTAGCAGGGCAGTGGTCATCTTGGAGGTGTGTATGGGGTCATTATCATGTTGGAATACTGCACTGTGGCCCAGTTTCTGAAGGGAGGAGATCATACTCTGCATCAGTGTGTCCAGCATGTAGCTCCCCAGTGCCGGCAGCACTCATCCAGCCCCAAGCCATGACACTCCCACCATTTTCACGTAGGGGTGTACTCACTTTTGTTGCCAGTGGTTTAGACATTAATGGCTGTGGGTTTAGTTATTGCAAGGGGACAGCAAATTTACACCATTATACAAGCTGTACACTGACTAATTTATATTGTATCAAAGTGTCATCTTCAGTGTTGTCCCAAGAAAAGATATAATAAAATATTTACAAAAATGTGAGGGGTGTACTGACTTTTGTGAGATACTGTGTGCCACACATCTAGTGTGTATTCATAGCACACCATCTAGTGTGACACACCATCTAGTGTGTATTCATAGCTTTACCTTAAGTGTTCCCAGGTTCAATTCAATTTTATTTGTTTAGCACTTTTAACAGTGGACATTGTCACAAAGCAGCTTCAGAGAAGTATATCAATTCTGCTTATAAACTAATGAATCTATAGATGTATCCATAGATATATGTATATATATGTATCCCTAAATATCTCAGATCTCAGTTTTCTCTGTCTCCTTACACAATGTGATCTTTGCAGTCAGGCAGACAAGTCAAGGCAAAAATACGGCTTAAATAAAAACATTTCCATTTGTCATTTTGGTAAAATATATTTAATAATCTTTCTCAAAGTAAAAGTGTTATAGTATCTTACTTGCAGAAAAAAATCTACTTTGTTCAGAACAAGATTTTACTTTTCATTCTGTAGGTCCCCTTTCTCATCAGTTGTGACATTTCATCCTACCTGAATCCCAACAGCTGCCACAAGCAAAAGCAAAGCAAAACATGCCAAAAGTGTAGGAAAAAGAAGCCTGGTGTTCAACTTCTTTACTGGTCCTATGAACTTACTTTCAGAAACTGCATGAGAGTCAGTGAAATGATACATATGGTCAGGCCCAAATAAAATAAAATGATGCATATAAATAAAACATGGTAATAACAATAAAAAAGCAATTATTCTTAAATTAAAATGAAGGTTTAGACACAATTAGGTTACTTTATGTATTAGCTATAATTTAAATCTTATAATATATACATATACATATAACACTTATAGAAATTTAATTCTGACCTGCCATTGTACTACTGGATCTCAGAATCTCTCAGCTTGAAGTGTGGAGCACACTGCCTCACAAAGGCACCTGAATGATTAGTTTCACCTGAATGATTAGTTTCACTTTCATTTCCTCCCCCAACATGCATTTACATAGAACAGGATTGTATGTTTTGGCACATGGGCAAAGCTGAGCTAAATTAGACTGGATCTTATTCTGTTGTGTTTGTACGAGACTTCCCAAAAAGAAAGAAATAAATCTTAAAGCAAAAGGATCCTTTTTGCTAATATGGTTGGTTTACACATTAGTGCTGTAGTTCTCGAGACCGGTCTTGAGACCAATTTTTTGTGGTCTCGGTCTTGTCTTGGTCTCGACTCTATTTGGTTTCGGTCTTGTCTTGGTCTTGGACATAGCGGTCCATAATTATATCGATGGGATGGGGAAAAAAGAGAAAAGAGCGAATTCTCACATAACAGTGTCATTATTTATTACGCGCCTCAATTCAAATGCAATCAGTCAGATGCATAAAACGTTACATTGTATACATTTTCTCAACCGGCCCATGCCAGCGCTTCATAGTCCACACACATCATACACATCTCATCATAGCGAAGTTGGCAAAGAAATGTCCGATGTGTGGTTGTATTATTTAACTATTACAGTGGTCTGCATCCATTTAAAGGTCCTCTGTCCTTGGTATAAGAGACATAATATGAACATCTTTCAGGTACATCCCATCTCTTTCCCTTGACGAGGTTTGATAAAATGATTATAGGAGAGGATTGCTGAGAATATTATTTTCCATCAGGCCTCATAACTATGACAAATCTGGGAGATTTTAAATGAGAGACATATGGACAATATAATTGAATGAATTTGATTTAACGAGTAATGACACTTTACAGCAATGCCTTTTTTTCTCTGAGTAATGTGATGTAGATTCTAGCCCTAGTCTGTTTTCGGTCTTGGCCTTGGTCTTGGTCTCGACCAGCCTTGGTCTTGGTCTCACCTTAGTGTGTCTTGGTCTTGGTCTTGGTACTCTCACGTCTCGGCAGTGTCTTGGTCTTGACACCCTCCTGTCTCGGCAATGTCTTGGTCTCGGTTTAGGCGGTCTTGAATAGAACATTATTACACATACAAGGATCAGTTATGACAAACAACCAAAGGTGCTCCAGCTTATGAAGGCATATATAAAGGTTTTCTACAGCAGTTTACCCCAAAAATGCCCCAAATACATCCAAAGTGTGCTTCACCTGTTTGTTAAGGGTCAAAAGGTGCCTACATGTAACATGAGGTCCTGGAGCAGAGAATGAAATGCAGAGTTTAATCAATTGACTACCTCATCTGGAGATAAATGAGTGTCAAACAGGCCTGGAGAGTCAATAACAGACACTTTTCTGCCACGTACACTTCCATGGGCTTTTTCACACTGTGTGGTTACAGAGGAAGAAGAGATCTCAGATACAAAAGCCTTTTTTCCAAGGATGGTGTTTCCTGTTGCACTCTCGCCCACACCTGTCTTTCCGATCAACAGGATCTGAAGCTAATTGTTGAATTCTGTTCCTTTTAGAACATGGTATTAATTTCATGTCTTGTTGCATTTCTGGAGTATTTCTGCTAATATTAATATACAGTACAAATCTTTTCACTTGAAGAGCTGCATGGTTGCTTAGAAATCCACTGGAAAAAGTCATTTGAAGTCTGCTGTTTGTACAAATGTACATGGTGTGTGTATACAGTATATAT
>JAOVYU010000047.1:25161626-25171724 GCA_025674565.1 Synodontis membranacea
TATATATATATTTATATATTTTTTTCTCTCAAGAGGACAATTTCAGAGAAGGAAATACAAGAACCACGGAGTCGTTTCTTCGTCAGGTGGTTTTGTTCAGAAAGATTTTTTTTTTGTTCTTGTTTTTAGACCCGATCTGAACACTACAGTTTTTTTTTTTTTTTCATTTCACTTTGGATTTCCGATTTCGTTGTCAGTTTGTGTTCTTGTAGAATTAGGTTAGTGGTGCTTGTGAAAGAGACTCCCGCGTGAGTGAGTGAGAGAGATACATTTGTTCTGAGAAGGATCTGAGCTCAGAAGTTGAGAAGTTCTCAGAAGAGAGAAAGAAAGACAGAGTGAGAGGTGTGTGAGAGAGAGAGAGAGAGAGAGAGAGAAACATGCCGCAGCTGGCGGGTGGAGGAGGCGGCGGAGACCCGGAGCTCTGCGCCACCGATGAGATGATCCCGTTCAAGGACGAAGGAGACCCGCAGAAAGAGCAGAGCTTCGCCGAGATCACCAACTCCGAGGAGGAAGGAGACCTTGCCGAGCTCAAGTCCTCTCTGGTCAACGAGAGCGAAACAAGTCCCAACAGCAACAGCCACGACGTGAGTCCTCAGATTTCTACCCCGAATCCTCAAACCTCTTTAATCATCTCCCCGATGAGCAAAAAAAAAGTGTCTCTGCGCTGAAATAAATTGAGTCATTTATTTTTAAAACCACGAACCAGCAAGAGTTGTGTATTTATTCATCCTGTCATATCAACATCAGTGTGTTATTTTGGTAACAAATCTAAACCTTTGTTTAGCAACAGTATACTTTATCACAATATTTTCTCTTTTGCTGTTTAAAAACACAATCTGGGTTTTTTTCTTTCTTTCTTGTTTTTTTTTTTTTTTTAACACCTGGTGTAAATCTGCTACCGAGTTTCAGTTCATTCAGAATGTGAACACATCCAGCTCAGATACCTTACTGGGGTCAAATGATTTAAGTTATAACAACAAAACCGCACGTTTTTTTTTGCGTCTTGCATTTTATGTATGCGAAATCTACAAATAAATAAAAATAGAAATGCGCCAATTCGTTAACAGAAATAAAACTCTGTACTGCAAAAATTCTAAACGCGTTTTTGATGTTTCTGATAATAATAATGATTATTATTATTATTAGTAGTAGTATTAGTATTAGTATTATTATGTGGTGTAAATGAATAAATTTTATATTTTACATATTTTAAACCATTTATTTTCTTAAAGATTTCTGAGAATATTGTTTTGCCTTGACATAACTACACCTTATGTTCTGTTCTGTTCATTGAACGTATTATTTTTTATTTCATCTATTATGTTTTTTTTTATCTCCTTTTTGTCCCATTAACTATTTGAAAGTGGAACCTTTAAAAGGGGGGGGGGGGCATTTTCTTACTGCTTAATGCATGCCCCTTTTTTTGGTAGTAAAATTTTCTGAATCTTTAGCAAGGATGCATGGATGCAAATGATCTGGCTTTGCTGCATCCTGTCTTGTTCCTTGTCCCTTTTTGGAGAAAAAGACATTTCTTAAACAAACATTAGGCTGCTGATTATAATTGTTAATATATATTTAAAGAAAAAGTCTACAGAATTATCTGTGCAATTTCAGATCTCTGAGACTTTGTTTTATGACGGACTATAAACCGTGAGATGCTTGCAGGATGTGCTTTATTAGCTGGTGTTAATGAGAAGCTTCCCTCCTGACATGCGCAACATTCAGGGTTAGGAAGTGGCATGAGGAGGAATCAAACACCGGGCTAAATGTTAATTAGAAATTCATTGCAGATCTTTCAGACTAAGCTCCATTTCCTCCCTCTATCACTCTAAGCGTCATTTCCACCCCTCCATCAAGTGTGTGTGTGTGTGTGTGTGTGTGTGTGTGCGCGCGTGCACCCACGCTGATTTCTTCTTCTTCTTCTTCTTCTTTTTTTTTTTTTTTTAACTTTGCCCACTGACAAATAATTATAAAGGGCAAATTTGGACTTTTTATTGCCAAAAGATAATTACTGTATTTTAAATATTCATCTTGGTAATCTCTTCAAGGAAACCTGTTGAAAAAAGCAGTCTTTAAAACCTACAGGACATAAAAAAACATTGTTTCTTTCCATCACTTTTCATGATTTTCGTGGTAATATGTTCAGCATGAATACAATCAACGTACTACTCTTTTTTTTATTAATTGTCTGTTGTTTTTTTTTTCCTAACAGGCAGCTAGACAGTCCCAAATAACCCCAGACTCCTATCATGAAAAACACAGAGAGCATCCTGATGATGGTAAGTGATGCCTGGCCTTTTTAAAAAACACTTTTTTTTTCTCAAGACACACATCTTGTATGGTTAGAAAATTGGTGTTATACAAAAGCAGAAAATGTTCCTTGTGTTAAACACTAAATCTGTTCATTCAATTTTCCCACTATTTATATTTTAAGTGTATAGAGTCTAGGATTGCTCATCTGCTTCAGTTTTGTGAAAAACTATACATTTACATATTTATAATTTTACAAAGCACTGAAAAATCACTGCACAGTCTTTAATATATTTACCAACCCCATATGAAAGCGCTTTTATTTATTTTTATTATACCTTTTGACTCTGATTTGCTTTTGACAAGCTGTTCAGTAAGATGAGCGGCTGATTTAGTGCTGACTGTGCTCGGCACGTGCCAGTGTGGTGGTCTAGAGGACTCCCACTGACACTCTGGCCTCTACACACACACCCCACACACACTCCAGCGCTACCATCAGGGACGTGTTGCTGCAGAGATCATTTGATCTCCACTGATTGCTCGTCAATCTAACGCCTGAGTGTCGGACTTCACAATGGTGGGGCTTGTAGCCCTTTTTGTTCTCAGGTCGTTGTGAATAGTAGCCGACCCCCCTCTTTAAACCGAGAACACACACACCGCCACCCCCGAATCGGTCTCGCTCACACTCCCCCCCACCTCCCCTACACAGGAGGCTGTCTTTCTGTCTGTTCTTCCTTTTAACGCAACCCCCTGTTCCAAACACTTTTTGTCTCTCTTTCACACTGACACAAATATGCGAGGACCTCGGTAAACACTTGGGGGTCGTCTGTGTTTTGATACTTTATGTGCATGTCTGTGTGTCCGTGAGATATTGTGTGTTAATTGTTGCTAATTGGCACAGAGGGCCTCTATTGTCCTCCAAAAAACAGGGAGCAGATGAAGGGAAGGACGTTTAAATAAAACTTTGATAGCAAGATGTTTTAGCAAGAGTCGTGTGCATTTCAGAACAATAAATTAACTAACAGAACGAGAATCATGTTTTAGATTTAATTCGAAATTTACTCCTATGCTGTGTTATTGCAGACAGTGATATGAATTTTTTTTTTTTGCTGTTTTATGGGATTATTCTTTTATTTTCTAATGCAGCATCCAGCATTCAACTGTGTACCCTATATTTCTATACGTACAGTAAAATGAAGTTAAATCTTTAATCAGTAGATAAAATTTGTAATAGTTTCCTGAGTAGTGAACATTACAGTCTCTTTTATTCCTTTTTTTTTTCGCTTAAAAATGTTAATTCTTTTCGGATGAGTAATAAAAATATACATTTAAAATGTGTACATATATTATTACATTAGCAAAGAACATAACCTATTGTCAAATTATGAATATCTTCAAGAAACTTAAAAGGTTTCCTTTTGTTTCCTAGTCTCTTATTGTAGTTTCTGAGGTGCATCAGAGATCCATTTAGCTCTGTTTAAAATGCATTGAAACCACTTTGTGTACTGGATTTTTCTTTCCTCCTATTTGAATAAGCAAAATAACCACCCTGTCCTATTTTCAGGAAAGCTCCAAGATCTCTACAGTAAAGGGCATGCCTACTCGGGTTACCCAAGTTACATCATGATGACCAACATGAACAACGAACCCTACATGAACAACGGCTCGCTCTCGCCTCCCATGCCCAGAACGGTGGGTTTTGCCTCCTTTTTCTCTTGTGCTGTAGGACAAATAGCAGCTACTTGCTGCTAGTGTCCCTGAATTAATAATTATATGTATGGTCATGGGCGTAATGCTGGGTTGGCTGTATTGGACAATTTACCTCATGTTGTGACTGAGGACCTGGCAACCATGTGGCAATGTTCATATGAGAAATATTCATCATGTTACTCTGGTTTCTAGCGTATTACTTCCTTATGATTGTGGTGATGTCTTAAAATTGGCACATGATTAATACACATCTAGTTTACAGATGTGTGAAAAGTAAATATAGCTTGATCTATGCGTAGTCTTTCTTTCTTTGGTGATACTCGCTCGCCGTCTGCTCAGTCTCCTTGCAAATCTTCAGTGCCTGTAAAAAAGATGCAGGACATGCAAGCAGCTGTCCACTCTAATCCTGTTTGGAGGTTTTTGTATGGAGAAGAGTCTAGCAGTGGCCCAGTGCCGGGGACAGGCACCCGCCGCAGGCTAACGTACGAGCTCATCTCTGGCATTGTTCACACAGCTCCAGCCTGCGTGTGCTGATACTGAGCTAGTGCACTGATGCTGTTGGGTGTTGAGGGTTAAAGTCAGCGTAGGAGTTCAGCTGTGATTAAACATTGTTTTGCTTCATATCATCAAGGTGCTTTTTTTTTTTTTCTCCTTGTTTTTTTTTTTTTTTTTTTTAATGAAGGAAGAAATGTGATGTAGGAAGCGTGGAGCACGCACTACTGGCTGTGTCTGTTGTCACATGATTAGTGTTGTATATGGGATGTCTACTTTTCTATGTGTTTCATAATCTCGCCATGATAACCAGTTCACTGACAATGGTGTGCAATAATGCTGTAAAAAAAAAAAAAAAAAATCCAAACAGATAGCCAACATGTCAGACATGCATCTCTGCATCCGATAAGCAGAGCAACGCAAACAACCATGTGCGTTTTCCTCCTCCTTTCACGTTTTCCTTCGGCCCAACTACGTCGTCACAGTATCTCAAGCCTGGGATCAGTTTTCTCCAAGATCAAAGGCGCTAGTCACCCCCTCCTCCTCCTCCTCCTCCCCCTCCCCTCTTCTTTCATTCCCTGAAGTTTGGATAGAGTTCCATTGGCCATGACATTCCAGTGCCTGACGCACACCCAGTCAAGGGTCGGCGGCTTTTCCGCCACTCAGCAGATTTGCACCGCTGCTACCTGACTGTGGGAAGGTACGAGGTTGTGAGTTTAGAAAGGAAGAAAGCAGTGGTGAGATTTAAACGCTCCCTCAGGCTGGCTTCACTGACCCGTGCTGCTATTAGCTTACCCGTGGCTGTGACCCATGGAGTCTGTGCATGTTTCCCTGATGTGGAGCTTCTCTGATATCCTGAATTCTGGAAGTGATATCTGAGATGAACTTACAGGTTTTTAGCAAATTTTTCCATCACTGTGTATATCAGAATTTAAGCTTAATTTCTGTTCCATGTGCTCATAAATGGGGAGAGTTCGTTAAGTATGGTCTCCAGAAAGGAAAGGATGAGGCGAAAGAGGAAAAGAGAGTATAAGAGAGAGAAGGGTGGTGAGAGGTTGGGTTTTGTTTGGCAGCATGCTGAGTTCCTGTTCCTTTCGTGGCATGTTTGGGAGTGATCAGCAGGAGGCCGTGTGAGGTTTAACTGTTCCGTTTTGGGTTATTTAAAGTGACTGCATGTGCAACGGTTCATGTTTCTTCGTAAGCCACTCGCCGAAAGGCGGCGGTGGAAGAATACGAAGGCAAGGGGAAGCAATCTGGTGTTTCATTTCATCATTTTCATGTCTAGCAGGGCCTGATCTGAAAAGAACTTACAAGTCCGGCCTGTAATCTGTCAATTAGCTCACACCTTGCTATGGGACGCTGCCAAAAATTGTGTTTCAGCTTTAATAGTGACAGTTTCATGTTAAGATTAGCAACATTTTTGGAAACCTTGCCATTATGAAACCTGTGGCTGTTAAGAGGAGCCAAAGGAAATTGGAAATTTGACCAGCAGTACATAAAGCAACGTGGGTGAATGATTAAATGGAGTTTGCACCGAAAAGACGTTGGTGGTAAGGTGTATGAGGCACAATGTGCATGTTACAGCAGTGTATGGAAGTTTTGGGACAGCGCATCAAATTTAGGAAAGTGTATATACTTTTATTCCATTGACCATATGAATTGGCACAATAACACACTGCGGTTGGTCTTTCGAGAGTTGCTTTCTGTACCGATTTCCTACCAGCCCAATCTTGGTGGCTAAATTCTTTAAGCTTTCCTGTACTTGCTAATTTGTGGCTTGAATGCAAGATTGTGTAGGATGTTGGTGGTAGTGCAGAGGTCAAGCTCGTACCTCCCACCTTCCCTCCTTTAAGACTGGAAGCTGGCGGTAGATCACACGTGCTCGCGCGCACACACACACTCCTTTCATGTGGTAACATGACGGATTTCTTCCTCGAGGTGGACGTGCCGTGGAATGACAGCCTCCCTAACCCTGGCTTACCTAACAAGATTTAACACTACCGTTAACCGTGCTTCCTTTCTTCACAGACTCTGCAGTGTCAGTGCCAGCAAACCACATTTCCCAGCAAGCCATGCTTGCTGAGTATGGGTTGGTCTCACTAATGCCTTTTCTTTAGGGTTGCCAACCCTCAAGGGTTGGCCTTGAGTCTCAAGGAGTTGGCTGTGGCCTTGTGGAATTATTAAAAATTATCAGCCATTTAGGGTTGCTGGGAATAAAATACATGAATGACAAGAGTTACTACTGTAAATAGTAAAAAAAAAAAAAAAACACACACACACACGCCCTTACTGGAGTGCCAGATTAACAGCTGTGTACGGAATGAATTTAGATGGAGTAGGCAACCCAATTGATCACGTTCTTTTCAGTGACTCGTATTATGCTAATCAACAGCTGATTTGTCTTAATGCTTCAGCAAATGTCATGGCTATCTAACTGATCTGGTTCTCTTTAACATCAACCAGTCATTTTTGTGTTTAATATCTTCACGTTATGCTAACAGTTTACATGACCTGCCTTTACCTTCTGTACCCCAGCAGACGGTCTGCCATGAACACAAATTTAAAATGTCTTTATCTTTATATTGGTTAATGCGATGTAAGAAATAAAACACTTCCGAGCTTGCTGTTCATAACGTTACCATTGTGATTATTTTCCAATAACAGGGTGCTCGATAGTGCTTTATTCCTCTTATACAACAGCAGTTTGTTAAGCATTTAACGTTTTATTTGCTATTGAATGGCACTTCGTGCTTTAGAGCCAAATATAGTTGCAGTTATGTGTTATAGGACCTGCGCAAGATAAATTATAGTGTCTGTTATAAATTGACAGCAGATATAAGCAACCTTTCTCTCACCAGTCTCTCATTTTTCATTCGGGTTAAAGTTAACAAGACGAAAACCAAAAACCCAGTTTGTCATCATAAAAAGAAACTGGAAAGCCCAAAGTTTTGCCCTGAAGACTTTCTCATGGAGGACACTGGTGACAGCGTCTTTTTTATTTTATTTTATTTTTTTTGTCTTTAATAAGATTGGGTTTGTTCTTAGGTTACATGGAGCGTCCAATAAACGAGTATCTGTGAATGAGTTATGATAGAACATCATGACATGACAGGACATCGAGCAACGCCTTGCGACCATACAGATTTCAAATTTCAGCAGCGGTGTGGTACAAGTCATATTCGTACCTGATGTGCGCGTAGAGTGTAAACACGAGCGAAGTGCTCATTTCAGTGCTGTCTTACTTTACAGTAGCAATAAAGCTTCCACACATGCAGTGAGTCAGTGAGGAGGGTCACAGAGACCGCCATGTCATCTGCAGAGCAGGTCTGAACACACAGACCTCACAGTGTGTGTGTGTGTGTGTGTGTGTGTGTGTGTGTGTGTGGCAGCCCACAGGCCTTTGAAGTGCTGATGCACGTTCAGGCTTCATAAACAAAGCCATCGATACTCCATCTCCATCCAGCACTAAACACTACTCTATTGAATCCATGTGGCTGAGGGCTTCTTATTTTTGAGAGCGAGCGCGAATGGGGGTGAGAAAATAAAGTATTTTTTTTTCCTTTTTTTCCTTTTTTTTTTTTTTTTTTTTTTTTTTTTATTGGAGCGGTTTGAAATGGTTCTGTTGAAGCCGTTCACCTGAGTGTCAGAGAGTTGTAATTTGTAGCCTGGCAGTGTTAACAGGAAAACATTCTCTGAAACTAGCAGCAAAGCCCTGCTGCATTTGACAGCATACGAAGTTTCCTAATCAGCGATGTAATGCTGGACAAGTATCGGATATATTTCCAGATCTAACTGCCTGACGTATTTAACAGTGGGAAGGCTGTACGTTCTGGCTGATAATCAGAGCTCTGGTATTGGTACTGAATTGGAAATGGAAACGTGGGAATGGTAGACGCTTGATCTTCACCACACTGGACTGTTTTTCAACCCATATTAATTTTGCATGTGGGATGTTTTCTATTGTGGCGTCACAAATTTTCTACCAGGCTAACCACTATGGTAATAAATAATAAATCTTGGATATAATGTCATGGTAAATTCCATTATAGTAAACTTTTCTGGAGTATGTTGGTATCAGCACTTTCAAGCCACTGTATCCGTCTAACTTTATTAATATGTTACCCTTGTTAAACAAGTTATATTTGCAGACCTTAAGTTACATTGAATTTATGCTATTCTGTGTAGGCTGTTGTTAGCAAGCCTAAATATCGTGAGGTGTATTGTTGAGTGTGCTTGTTAGCCAAAAAAAAAAAAAAAAAGGAGAGAAGAGAATGAAACATTGGAGTCAGCATGTACTATCAGTAACTATCCGTCTTCTACGCTGTCTCCCTCCTCACCTCCAAGGTCTCCAGATCTTTCGCTCCTTGAGTTTGTGTCTGAAAGTCATAAAGTTGCTCTGTGTTTTGTTCTACATGCTCTTTGCATTCGCACGACGTCTTGTTGTGACTTGGCGGCTACGTGTGACCTCTGGTAAACGCCTGGCGAGGCGTCTGCTCAGCCCCGCTCTGTTTCCACTCATTTGTCAGGCAGGCTTGAGTGTTTGTGCTGCATGTTTTCTCTTGTTTGTTTCATTCTGATTGCTGTTTCCTCAGATGACCGAAAATTCTGTTCTGTTCCTTCTGAACATTTGTCTAGTGCAAAGTGACATTCACTTTGACGTTAATCCCACGTTCTGGGTGGTGATCGGTAAATTGGGACAGATTCAGCATGTTTTTGGTGATTTTGTATATTGTAGAATGACAGAAACGAGAGTGCTTGACACGCATGATGTCGGATGCAGCAGTGATGAAGGAGATGCTTGAGCTGCGGACTTGTACGTTGACAGATATGGGACTCAGTGGGAGGTGTGTGTGCGTGTGTGTTTAAAATCCCAGTTCTCCTCTGAACTTCAGACGCTAGAATAAGCATCCCCACGTCCCCTCAGTAGCACGGATGATCAATGGCGACTGCGGCACAAAGTTGCAGCTCTTTCTTTTTTAACTTCTCTCTTTTTCAGAAGCTCATTATTTTTATTTTATTTTTTTGCCCATCTCTGTGGGTGTGTGAGAGTTAAAGAGACTCGCATGCTCCGAGGAGCAGACAGTACTGAAGTATTCATGCTCTGTGCTGGAAGAGTTCGATTCTGGCCTCAACTGAATTTCAGTACAAAGGGACGGCTGCCACCAGGCTTTATTAACCTGCCGCTGTAATGGATGTATGGCTACAGCTGCCTTTTTTCCCTTTTCTCGCTCTCTCACTTTTTTCTGACTCCGCCAGCAAACTCACCCCTTCTTTTTCTCCCTCTTTTCCTCTCTCTCGCGGTTTGCTATCAGTTCATTTTTGTGTGGTCCCCATCGTGAAAAAAAAGAGAGGGGTGGGGTGGGGGGGGGCGGCCTGTTCTTTGAATGTGAAAAGAGCCTGTCTTTAATTTTTGGGAAACTCGTAAAAGTTTGTCGCTCCTTTCATATTGGCCACAGAATTGAAAACAAATGCTTCCCCCCCACACCCCCCGTTCCCTTTGAACTGCCCAATTATGGAGTTGTGAAAATAAAAATCACTCTGTCGATCTCTCTCCCTTACACTCTCGCACTAGCGCATGCTTCTCGCGTTCTCTGTATTCCGCACGGGTTTTCTTTTTTGCTTTTGCCTTTCTTTCATTTTTTTTGT
>JAOVYU010000047.1:25204778-25216096 GCA_025674565.1 Synodontis membranacea
TCTCTCTCTCTCTCTCTCTCTCTCTCCCCCTCTCTCTCTCTCTCTCTCTCTCTCTCTCTCTCTCTCTCTCTGTCTCTGTCTCTTTTCTCGCCATCTCTGGGAAAAGAACCTGCCCATCATCCACACATGGTAAAGAAGAGTGTGTGTGTATGACACTTTCAAACAGCGGGCTTGTATCTGGAACTCTTACCTCATCTCATGGGAGCTCTGCTGCTCTATTATCTTCCTTTGATCAAGAATTCCATTTGATTCACTCCTCAAATAAGTCCATAAAGCCTGTCAATATGTGCAGTGGAGTCCGTACCATTGAATTCATTATAACGCGTGGGAGTGTGATCAGGTTACTGCTCTACATCCGGGTGATTTTCAGAGTGACAGGAGGATCTTTCTAAAGCTTTTCAAGGTTGGAGGACATCAGTAGGAGCACTGAATGCTCTTTCCCACCCGTCCATAAATACGTAAACATGAATACTTAAAGCACTGTTGAACTGGCTCAAAGCTATAGTTAATTAACCTGAAAAAAAAAAAAAAAAAACAACACCACACTTTCGCAGTACTCTCAATTGACCTGTACATATCTGTTGGGAACATTATCTATAAATAAGGCATCACTGGCTGGAAGTCTCTTCTGATTTAGGTTATAAATTATGAAGGTTATAATCGATCAAACACTGTGAGATTGGTGTACTTCACCCTTCACGTTGTCCGTCTTAAAGTGTTAGAGTTACTGTGCAGTGCGTATGAATTAAATGATTTAAAGATGCAAAAGTTTGTATGATCTTAGTCACTGTTTTGGTTTTGCCTTAAGTTGCAATCTCATTTGATTCACAGATTTATCCATTTCAAAAGCATGTCATGTATGCTGTAACAGAAAAAGTCTGCTATTTGTTTTCCTTTTTTTAAAAGATTGCATCTGTCTGGAACTTGCTACACTCACAACAATCTCATCCAGTGTGTTTTTTTTTTGTGTGTGTGTGTGTGTGTGTGTCAAACAGGAGGAAAACGAACTGCTTTCTCCTCATGCAAAGCGAAGCCAGCAGCTGCGGGGGCCCTTTTGGAGATGGAAGCCTGTTAGATGACCTCTGACCCCATACGCGACCTCTTGACTCCCCCCGCTCACCTCTTGGAGGGATCCGGCTCTCGGAGTGTGCTCCTCTGCTGTAGAGACACTGAACTGAAACCACAGACAATCGCTTCCTGCCTAAACCAGTTACTCTACACACATACACACACACTCACACAGATGCACACTTGGCCCTTCATAGATACGAGTACACATACACGGTTTGGCGGTTTACGTTCATTTTAGCTTGTTGCTCCCGAAGTCCAAGTTATTGCACTGATCATGTCTTTATCCAAACACACAAAATCACCACACGCGTGCAGAAAGGAAAGAAATCAAGAAATCACACACCTTTCCACACCCGTCCCTAAGTTATTTTAAGTTATTTGGCACCCCCCCGTTTTCTGTATGTACAGTTCATCCCGAGCACCGTCTCACTTCTCACCCGATGATGTAGCATTTCAGGCCGCAGTTTTCACGAGCGTTCTCTCCAGGCATCAGACGGATCATTTATTCTTGACTTGCAAACCTTATTTCAAGACTCTTTCATGTTTCAACCAGTGGGTGCGAAATTCCAAAAAAAAAAAAAAAAAAAAAGGAACAAAAACGGATCAAAGTTTTGACTTTTATGGGTTCAAGTTAAATTTTGAATGCTTTTTTTTTTTTTTTTGTATTTTAAAATATTCATTTCATCTCTTGGTGTATATTTTCAGTCATTTTGGGTTTTTTTTTATCTTTATTTTTATATATATATAAATATATATATATATAATGCGACATAAGCTTTGCGCCAGGAAAGCTGTTCTGTTGTTCTTGCAGAAACGACCCTCTTTCGTTTGAGAACTGTAACTAATGATGACCTCCCAGTGCTCAGATGTAAAATAATGCTCAGTATGTGTACTGTTTTTAATGAAAGATGTCTGGATATGTCTCTTTTCTTGGTATTTTTGCAGGCAGCATTAGGACGTGTGTTCGAGTGGGTACTCAGAGGCCTATATTTTATTGTTCTAAACAGACAAATGAAGCAGATCTATATATTTACCCCAGCACTTGCCGGTCTCTTTTATTGCGATGTTCCTCTGTTTCCTCTCTATCTGCTAGATAATAGTGTGGTCTTTTTTGCCATGTTGTTTATTACATTGCAAGCATTTCTGTAACAGTTTGATTTTACACTATTTTTTAGTATTATCGGATACATGTTCTTTTCTTTTTTTTTTTTTCTTTTTTTTTTTTTTTTTTTAAGTTCGTTGTCATTTTTGAATCACTGTCATCTTGGTTTAGCACTTTGCTTCCAAGTGGTCACATCTGAACTGTGTTTCTACATGCCTTTTTAAAAAAAAAAGAAAAAAAAACGACAAAAAATAAATCAGCATCTTTGACTGACCCTTTCTCTTCGGTACGTTCGTGATTCTCGCACCTGCAAACTGCCCTAGCCGCTAGAAGATTCATGGTTTCAAGTCTCGGACGTGGAGAATGCAGTCTATGAAAGCGCAAAGCTACAATTACGTACGAAGTGCTGATCGTAAAATTTCAGAAAAAATAACTAGTGATTAAAAAAAAACAAACCCCGCTCGTTTTCCTTTCGTTGTTGTCATACTGTATTAAGTATGATGACTAAGAAGGAAATCTAAGATTGTTTGCCCTACATAACAGCATGACCTTATTTAATGCTTTTAATTTTGTTTTTTTGTTTGTTTTTTTCCCCATGATGGTCCTGACATCCCTGATATCCCCAGTCTTTGTTGTGCAAATATTCTAGCAGAAAGAAGTTTAGTTGTAGTTCTATGGCTTATATTTCATTACTGCTGACTATAATAGGCTCGTATTTGAGTAATTCCACAATTGGGGTGTTATTTGTGTCCTACCGATATTACATTTATACTTACATGTGTAAAGATGAGACTTTTTAAACCCTGGCTTAAGTTTAAGTTTCCTTACTTAAAGAACAGCATTTGCAGCATTCACTCATCCTGCTAACTAGAACTAACCTTTACCTTGAAATACAGTATAATCATTAACATTTCAAATGTTTTGTATTAATGCATGAACCCAACTAAACTCTCATGCTTAAAGTCTTACATTCTAGACGATTGGGGGGGAGGGAACATATATTTTAGATTAATGACCTACAACTTTGACTCAGCCCTGTTACCTGAACGCGTGTTCAACAGGAAGTTGCCTCATCTTTATTTCCTGACGAGCACAGGAAGAAGAAAAGTACTGCCCTCTTTCATTCTTGCTCCTTTATTTTCAATGATCTCGATGATGATTATTGGGTAGCATGGTCACTTTGAAGCAAACTCTTTGTCACTCTTCTGCAAATTCCCTGAAGATCATGGGATGAAGAAAGCATATGCGTTCTCTTTGTTTTCCTTATCATTTTCACTGGCGTTTTGATTTTGACTGATCACTTCGGATGCTTTTACCCAATCCCTGTTTGACAGATTGAAAGTAAACTATTAATTAAAAAAAAAAAAAAGTATTTTTTTTAGTAACCGATAAGCAAGTTCTTAAAGGATGCAATACTATTAGTAAGGATTCTAGTTAGCCAAATTTTGTGTATTTACTAATTCTTTACTACGCTGTTGCTTTCAAATTTGATTTCTTAATGTAATTTTTTTTGTTGTTGTTCTTAAAAAAAATTTTTTTTAGAAGGGCTAAATGGCACCACAATCTTGGATTAATCCATATGCATTAATTACAAAAAAAAAAAAACAATCATGCAAGGAGAAAATAAAATCAGTGATTTGTAGTGTAGCTCCATCTTGTGTTTCTGGTCATGAATCTGGGTCTGTCCGGGAGAAACGTAGGAATATTCATCATGCAAAATATTCCTAAATTTGATTTTTCTTTACATGTATTTATCATTTATGGCTTTATGATTCTGAGCCCTTGTTCTGTTGATATGGAAGACGGTGATCTCCAGCTGAAGTCAGTATTCAGATGAAATGCTGATTAAAAACCAGGTCACTGGAGGGGACAGGACGTGGGACGTGGAAGACGTGGATTTGTTTCTGGTAGCAGTTGATGACCCGTAGGTTTACAAACCTTTGTCTTGTGAGCCAACAGAAAATGAATTTGTGGTCTCTTTGGTCAGGAGAAAGAACCTGCTGCTTATTATTAAGAAGAACTCACACCAGACTTTTGCTTTGCCGTTTTCAGACCGTCGCTTGGCGCGCACCTTGTGGTAAAACTCTCTTTTCTTTCTCTTTGCCTGTTAGCAGTGTTGGCGTCTCTGCATTTGTATATTAAATCATCTGTTTCTCCTAAGGGTGCAGTGTTTCACATTAGCCTCCAGCCATCTTTATGTGCTCAGGATGACTTCTCTGTCCAGACTGTACCATGTTTGTTCGTCACCATTATTTAAATAAATAAGCCTTAATTGATGCAGACTTTCCAAAGACAGATGACCTTTCATGGAAGTGAAATAAATCCGTCAATGGGATCAGACTTGGCACAAGAGCCGTTTGGATGTGCTTCATAAATGGAAAACCAAAAAAAGAGGACTTTGGGTAATCAGGATTGTCATGCAGCCATTTTCTTTAAGCTGCAGTGAAATGTTGCAGATGGGTAGAGAGACTTCAAATGTAGGATAATGACTACTATAAACTGCCGTGCTGTCAGAACTGCACTTCATTGTTATCAACAGCCTTGCCAGCTAGCAGGAGTTTTAGTTATTTAGTTTAGTTATTTAGTTTGCCAACAAGTGTGTGTGTGTATGTATGTATATATATATATATATATATATACACACACACACAGTATATTATATATATATATTTGTGCTCGCTTTTAACAACTCCTTATTTGCGCTGTTACTCACATTTCTTTCATTCTTTTTTTTTTAATTATTATTTTCAATGAATGTGTAATATTGAAGGATGACCGATAGATTGAAAGCAACTGATTAATTGTAATAAATATATTTTATGCAAATTGTAATGTCCAATAATGTCCAATTGCTATTAGAATGAACGCTAATTAAACGCAAATTGTCTACTTGCTAATTCTATACCAAAAAAAAGAATAATAATATGAATACTAAATACTGTAACAATTCATTTAAAATGACCACTTAAAATGTAGTTTTTAGCTCAAATGTATAGGGCTAATGTCTAAAGTCTTTTGTCCTGGAGCCACGAGGCTGATGTGGCTGATTCTCTGTATGTCCAATTCATATTGTTTTAATCAAAATAAGCAGATCTGAAGATTATTAATGAAATAAACATACGAAGAAGGGAATTATGCTAACATCAGACATCCTTTCAGTGGTTAACTTCAAGGAGAAAACTTTGTACATTTAATTTCCACCGAAAATGTCTTGTCAGTGATATTTTTGCAAGTGGCATGGCGATTTCCTCTGGGTGACTTGGTTTCCTCCCACAGTCCAAAGACATGAGGAGGATTGATCTGAGGATGCAACTTGCTACTCTTAATTGCCCTGTGCAGGGTGTACCTGCCTCCCACTAAAGGTCACCTGGGATTGGCTCCAGCTTCCCCATGACCCTTAAGAGGTAAGTTGTATAGATGATGGCTGGATGGATGGATGGGTGGATATTTTGAGCTGGAGCTGCTACTGTAACCTCCGCAATTATTGGAACACCTTGTAAAGAGAAGACCTAGTAAAAAAGCTTCATCTCACGCTGAAAAAAAAAAAAATTCAACCCTTAACCTTTTTTTTTTTTTAAATAACTTTTACAAGGGGTGCCAATAATTATTAAGGCACTGTGAAGGAAAATGACTGAAATTATAATAGGGGATTTCTTTTTTTTTTTGGTCTTTTGATCTTAGCAATAGTCATGCCGTTTCAAATGATTCAGATGCCGCTTAGTCATTTAATGCATGGTGTGCGTGATTAACACCTTAAGTGAATCATAAAATATTTCATAACAATACTGATGAATCTTCAGAAAAGTCACAGTACACCTCTTTCGAGATCATTTTTGGCCTTTTTCGAGTCAGTTCCTAACAGCCACGTCAAAGTTCATAGAGCTGACTGATTCTTCACTGGAACAGGAAACTGGTGTTGAAATGAGCTAATATTAGCATTATTTTAGTGCTTAAAAAAACCCACAACAACAAAAAAAAAAAATCCAGACCATTGCACTTTAACACACTAACACACGGCAGGTGATCGGGTGTGAATAAGAATAGAATATTTTGACCGGAGATGATGTTCATGTGAGGAATCTTTGAAAGATAATGGTATTATGCCACCTACTGGAGAAGATCCTCTAAATTTTAGGATGATGGAAAAAATAAACCACACAAAATGTACACACAGTGTTAGGTGTAATAGGGGAATTTCACATATGCTTGTGGCGGGAAGAATAAATATACATTAGCAATCAAACATTTGCAAACACCAGTTTGAATATACACATTTTATGCATTTTTTTTTTTTTTTGGCAATGAAATTATATATATAAAATTAAGTTTGAATTTCTAGCACTGAAAATTCTGTATGTATTTATTTATATATTTATTTGTTTGTTTATTTATATGCTTACTTAACTTGTTGAAAAAGCTGTGATTTTATTTTGTATGAGATTTCAAGCAGATTTTTCTTTTCTACAAGACACACATGCTTGTTCTTCCGACTCAAATTTCTGGAAGGATCAGTGATGCAGTGCCTTTTCCTTGTGGTTTGCCACTATATAATTACTCTGCAGGGGTAACAACACTATAGGGTCAGTTTAAAGGTTGGGTAATTTGCAGTAAAATCCATCAATATACTAAATACTTTATTTTACAAAAGAGAAGAAGAAATGAAAAATAACGAGGGACAAATTTCACTATATTGATATGATCTGCGGGGGTGACACAGTGTGACAGATCTCCTGTCAGAACTGTGCCAAATTCAACAGAGCTGCACAGCTTCTGTCGTAGTTTGAGAATGCTGATCTACGGAGACATAAGCACTCGGGACTGAAATAGTATAGGTGGTATACGTAATAAGAACAGATATAAACGAACAAGGACCGATTTCTGGTTAATATCAAATTCATATAACGAAAACCTCTATTGATCCATCAGTACTAACTGACCATAAAGCAATTTATAGTTCTGTTGATTTGGGTCAGGATAATGGTCTGAATTTTTCTAGGTCATACTGGAAATTGAACAATGAAAATTTGGAAAAAAGAAGATTTTAAAATTTTAATTAAACCACATATGCAAAGAGTTGGCAATTTATAAAATATAAAACATGTTCTGCTGGTATTAAGAAAAGAAAGGAAATTGCACCATTTAAAAAGGTTAAAGAAGAGGAATTGATTAAGGAAGTTTGTAAAATTAGAGATAGTGATGAGCCAGCAACTGATTGCAACTTGGCTATCTTACAATCTGAACTGGACAAGAAAATGGTGAGGGAAATGATCCTCTTTGGTCTCTCTTTAAACGCCGATAAATGTGAATGAATGGCTCTTGGGAAATGTGATCTCAGTTCTATTATGTATAATTCCTGTAAATGATGTTCTTTAACATATTGGTATTATGATCTCCAAAAATTCAAATATTAAAAGTGATCTTAATGTTTCTCCCATAATCCGAACTTTTGAAAACAGGCTTTTTGAATGGTCGTACACTTCTGTCTAAATCAGAGGGCTTGTCCAGATTAGTGTACACTTCTTTCGTCTTGTGCGTGCCACATAAGACTATTAAGAAAATTGATTTGAAGCTATTTCAGGTTCATTTGGAGGAATAAACCTCATTATATTAAACAAAGAGATTATCTGTCGTCCACAGGAAGAAGGAGGTTTTTATGTGATTCAAATATTCTTCTAATACAGTAACTTCTACTTCTGTATTTAAAACAAGATGGATTCAGAATTATTACACGAAAAAAAGAGAGCATGCGGTACCTTTATACCAAACTTCGTATTTCAAAAAGGTAGGTGGGTTAGAATTATAATTAAAATGTAATTTCGATATAGAACGACTTCCTGTGAAACTTTCACAAGCAGGCACTTCTTTCTTGGTTGTTGATTTATAAGAATAATTTCTCCCCTCACACTTATATAATCAGATTGCTCATCCTTCATATCCTGGATATTTAAACATGAATTTTGGGATCTGAATTTGGCCTTTTGTGAATCTGAACTACTTGTATAAAAATATTTTATTTTAATTTTTAGAACTTACATTTTTTATTCTGATTTTGTGAACATTAAATATTTCAAAAATTCAGATACCTAAATTCAATTGCAAAATACTACTACTACTACTAATAATAATAATAATAATAATTCAGTGCTAGAAATTCCTAGGCTTTTAAATTTCAAAATCTCTGTCCAGCATTGCTTATTTTGGGTGCATTTTAGGGGATTAATATTTAATGAAGGCCAGATTGGTTCATTATAGGTCATTGTCCTCATGCATGGAAAACATCCAATGAATTTTGGATAGTTTGCTTCAATAACCATGTAATGTGCAAAGAGAAGTCTCAGGCCACAATCGCATAGCATGCTAACCAACAATCTACAACAATCTTTACGATCTTTGGTCTTGCAGGACATTTACAGACCTTATTGTCGTCTTTTCAGACTTTTCAAACTTCAGCACAGCACATTTGAAGAAATCAGGGTTGTTGGTTTTTTTTAATTTTAGCACTGACATACAAAACTTACAAGGTATGAGGATCTGTTCTGAACATGTCATTACAGCAAGGCACACGTGTTTGTTCTATTTCTTTTATAAACTATTGCACAACTGCTGTGATCCATTAGTCCAACTCTGTCAGCTCTCTGGACTATTTACGTGCATTAATGATTTTCGTTCTCTGACCAAAGTTCAGGTCCATCCCAGTTCCACTTATTTGTACTTGTAGAAACCCTCTCCGGATTTCTTGCCCAGCTTGCCCTCGGACACTAGCTTGTTGAGAAGCTGACTTGGAGAAAACAA
Organism: Synodontis membranacea; assembly: GCA_025674565.1. Taxonomy (NCBI): domain Eukaryota; kingdom Metazoa; phylum Chordata; class Actinopteri; order Siluriformes; family Mochokidae; genus Synodontis; species Synodontis membranacea. The sequence continues at coordinate 25,213,744 of JAOVYU010000047.1, forward strand.
GGGGTTTTCTGGCTCCATCTCATACCAACCTATAAAAAATGCATTTCGAATGAATTAAGAAATGATAATACGATTATGTTAAAGGAATAAAACGACAGTCCAGTTGTGTGAACGTATACCGTCAATGATAAATTTGGACGTGTCCAATCCTACGTAGTCCAAAAGCTCAAAAGGACCCATGGGATATCCAGCTCCGAGCTTCATGGCTACATCGATGTCCTCTTTGGAACCGTGCCCTGAAGGGACAGAGAAATGAACACAGCCATTTCTTAACTAATATACACAGGTGTGAGTGTGAATTGGAGCATGGGTTGCGAGTGTACCTCGTTCGTGTAGTCGAACAGCCTCCATTAGGTAAGGTACGAGCAGCCGGTTTACAATAAAGCCTGGAGTGTCCTTACACAAGAACAATACTGCATTACAAGGAGGAAAGATTCACTCACTGCTTACAATACAGCATCTCTGATTTAAAACTAGTGACTCAATATACACACTCCTGTATTGGTACTGTATGAAAGATACTCGATATGGACAAACATTTGTGGATACCTGACCATGACACCAGTATGTGATTCTTTTAAAAGCTGCTGGCAAAAAGCACACACACAATTGTTTAGGATGTTGTTCTGTGCTGTATCATTACAATTTCTCTTCACTGGGACTAAGAGGCCCAAACCTGTTCCAGCATGACAATGATCCTGTGCACAATGAAGACATGGTACACTGAGGTTGGTGTGAAAGAACTCGAGTGGTTCTACACAGAGCCCTGACTTCAACCCCACTGAACACCTTTGTGATGAAATGAAACACAGACTGCACCCCAGATCTCCTCACTAACACTCATGTGGTGAATGGACACAAATTCCCACAGACATGCTGTGGAACCTAGTGGAGCGCCTTCCCAGAAAAATGGAGCAAACAGCAAAGGGTCTAAATCTGAACTGGGATGATTAACAAAGCACATTATGGTCAGGTGAACACAAACTTTTGTCCATATAGCGTATAATCAAGTGAAATGTATTTTCTTCGTTTTTTTCTGTCACCCCAACTAAGAAATTGCAACATATTGCATCCTATTAAACCACATCAGCTGGAAATTGCATCACAAATCTAGTTTTCAAACTTACTTTGCATGACACTGGATGCTTTCCTAATGCTTTACTGAAGTCAAGGAGTGTGTTAAATGTTTCTTGGCTTGTTCCTGGAGCCTGGATGACCTAAAAGAAGAAAACATATTCAGACAACCACATCATTGTGTACGGCCTGCAAACGAATACGGCCTACGTTGTATAAAACCTCATTTCTCTGAAATTAAAATGTTCATATTCAAATTCAGTCCATACAGTTTGGTATTCCTGAAATTTTCAGTACAAGCTTACCAGTGTGGACTGCCTCATGGGCGAGATGATATTTTGAAAAGATTGCTAAAATGTACTACTGATCTGTCAAGTTCAAGACTATGCTGGGCAAACACGCAAGCCAGAGGCAATTCCTGTTAATATCTGTTTACTAAGAACTGGAATTAGTCCTTCGGTGTTGTCTGTGACGAGAAATTTCTACGAAAAAAAAAAAAAACCCTGGGATTACTGCTGGTTGGCTGTCTAAAGGCAGCTTTACACGGCACGATTTTCGTTTGATTTTGCTCCTGCAGGCACAATTGAAATCACATCATGGATGATCAAAGGATAATCCTTGGATATGAGTTAGGATTGGTGGCCTTAAAATGCATAATGTCAATGTTAAAGTTTGATGAATTATACAAAACTACAAATATGATAACATAAACAAAACCTATGGGATGGTTTAATGGTTTAAGAGTGGGTTTGTCGAATTGTTTCGGCAGAGAGGATGTCTCCATAACGTCTCATCACACTTACGGTACTTCATGACGTGACGTGGAAAGAAGCAGAGGATGAATTACAGCTTCCAGGTACGCAAACACACTCACTCTGCTGATGGAGTTTATTTACTATTATGACACCATGAAACTGATTCAAACATTTGCTGCATCGCTGCGCTCTCAGTGTGCCTGAACACAGCTGTTAACTCCTTTGTATAATCTGACACGAGCAATACGTTATCGTGAATTCTGTCATTTAATTCGACAAAGAATTGATTGGGATCATCTCAGACATTGTGTCAAGTAATCATACAAGGTTGCTGGAATGGCACAGTGTAGAACTGGCTCAAGTCAGGTTTGCAAAAATGGTCAGCACTAGGATAATCCATTTGCTGGGTTTATATATATATATATATATATATATATACACATACACACCGTATTTTCCGGACTATAAGGCGCACTTAAAATCCTTTAATTTTCTCAAAAATCGACAGTGCGCCTTATAATCCG
>JAOVYU010000047.1:25236911-25248846 GCA_025674565.1 Synodontis membranacea
ATAGATAGATAGATAGATAGATAGATAGATAGATAGATAGATAGATAGATAGATGGATGGATAGATGGATAGATAGACAGACAGACAGACAGACAGACAGACTGAAGTGGTGTTTGTGTTTTATAATATATAGTCAGGGGATGTTACAGCCATGTGCTGGATTTATTTACGATATTCCAGCCGTGAGCAGCTGTGCAGGCCTGATATGATGAAGAGGGACAGTTTTCGTGCTGGCCGTTTACCTTTGGGGCACAGGTCATGTGTATGCTAGGCACAGGCAGCGTGGTGATGTACATGGTGATGCAGCGATACAGGTACAAAGTGCCCATTAGGAAGAAGAACCTCCTGCCCAAGATGGCCCTGTAAACACAGCACCGCAGATCTGATGATGTGAACTGTGATGCTTTTGGGTGGAAATCATATAAGTGGGCATTTAATCTAATACAAGTGACGTGGGCAATGACTGGTCATCTCCGACATGACACAGAGACGTATCTGAGTTCTGTATAACACAGCTACTCTGGGAGAATAATGATCCAAACACTGTGTTATTGTGTTACAGCACATCAAAAAAATCTATTCATTTTAATTTAAAATGTATGTTAGGCGGCGCAACATTGTCCTGCAAGAGGAGTAGTTAATTCTCCATCAGGCATGCACTGGACAGTTTATCTGATCAATTTTTTTATTAGTTCATAGCGAATAGCATAAGTCACTCAGGATTTGTAATCTGACATTACTCATTCACAACACAATATGCAACTAACACAACACAACAACATAAAACGTCACACGTGGGAAAAAACACATACTGTATTGACAGGGTGGATTATTTAGGGTTAGTGTGTAAAATACTAACCCTTTTGCTCTTCCGGATGATGTCAGTGTTGCAGCTGGCGTAGCTTCATTAATTGGAACAGCAGTAGTAATATGCTGCACATTTTTGGATGTGAAAACGCCTGTGCTTTATTTTTGTTATAATATTTAATAAAAGGGTCTGAACAGATATGATATGGTCCACAGTTTCATTTTGAACTTGGGTGGGTGTGGCCTAAACCAGTGAGAGGTTTTTCCTCCAGAAAGAGCATAGGACTGATAGTGTGAGATATGCACAGGACTGCTGTTTAAGCCCAACTTGCACAGTTACTGGGGCTATTATGTTCATACCTGCCTGCAATATTGTCTAATAAAAAATAATAATAATAATAATAATAATAAAAATAAACAAAATAGAGGCCTAATTTTAACCACCACCCTGACAAGACAGTTACTATGCTGTAAATTCTTAAAAAATAAAATAAAATAAAATAAAACAAAAGTCAGCCTACTATTAATATCTGTACTTGTTTGATACAGGACACTGTCTAATACAAATAATGTATTTATGTTTGAATACATCTCTAATGGCTCATATTTTCTCTCAATGTCCACCAGGTTTTCCATTTTCCTCCAAAAAAGCCTTGCTAGTAGTACTCTCTGACCAGAGTGAAAAACTTCTACTAGATAAAAAATAAATGAATGAATTCCTAAGATGTTGCCGTCTATTGATGATCCTGTATCCCATAGTCCTACCTCCTGCCTTTTGTATTTATTGGAGGAAATCCTTATTTCATCTTTAGAACTTTTGACATGTAGCGTTGCGTCTCGATATGAATCGGCTCCGGTGTTGACATGGTCTGTGCGATACAGTCGTCCCTCGCCACTTCGCGGTTCGAATTTCGCGTCTTCACTCTATCGCGTTTTTTTCAAATACAGTATATTCATTAAAAAGTTGACCGAGACAGTGAAAATGCAAGTTGCGCTCGGTTGTCTTGAGTCAATTATTTTTATTTTTTATTTTTTATTAACTTTTTTCCAAAATATCTGGTGTTATTTCATGTCTAGAGGGCTCTAATAATGTTAAAAACCGTATTTAGAAGGTCGTAAACAGGTCTTCTATGCTCTAACTATGCGGAAATACTACTTTGTGGAAATTCACTTATCGCGGTAGTCTGGAACGGATTAACCGCGATAAACGAGGGTTTACTGTATATCGAAAAATATTTTTTTCCTCCATACTGCATAGCATGGACACTTCTCTACATATCTGCTCACTGTGTTAAATATTACACGGCAGTGACGCAATACTGGAGTCACTGTGAGCGGGCCATGTGGTCTGTATAAAATATCTGAGAGCGTGATTCGACAGGCACAAACCTTGCAGTGGACTATAATTATATCATCCACTGAATTTCAAGAGAAATGTGATTCTGTACTTGGTGAAATGAAGAAATAAGACTCCCAAGAGTAGCGCACTGCATGTCCCTGTGTATCACGAAGCTCTTGTTCATCACGGCTAAAAAATGGCACAAATCTGGCCTAAAATGATTTAGCAGTAACAGATCCAGCGCGGACAGAGAAATGCAATTAGGGAACCTGGAGACCATTTGAAGAAAATGACTTCCTATGGTGCTTACTCATGAGTGATCAAATTAGCCTGTAGTTCCAAAAAAAAAAAAAAAAATTGTTTTCCATATATTGTACATGTATAAAGTAAGACAAAAATGGTGACTCAAATTAGATTTATTTGCACATATGTCTCCCCTTTCAATGTAACCTGGTTGATGCTAATCTTGAGTACGACTTTAGACCGCGTTGTTGATTTCTCTTGTCCTGCCCATATAGCTTCATCAAAGGGACCACAAATCTTCTAATACCTAGTAAACCTATATGATACAGAACAATCTGGCAACTCAGGACCTGACGAATTGGGAGCACAGCCAGTGAGTTTCCTGCGGGTGATTTACAATAAATAACTTTTTTGTCCCGTCAATAAATGACGTCATGGACAAAGTGTGGGTCGGAAGCAGCATTTAAATTAGATTTGTATTCATGGACTACGTGTTCTCAGAAGCTGTGGGTAGAGCAGACCTCAGCTAGACTCCGCAAAGACTGAAATATAACTCGAACTCAAATCTAATGATAATCTAATTAAACGTAGTGAGACACACCGAAAACATGAACATAATTCTATACAAGAGTAAAAATAAAGGTCATGGAAATTAGCATGCTTGTGTCATGTGGCTTTGTATAAATGTTCTTAGCATCAGAGCTAATACACAGTATATCTAATCAAATATCATATTACTGTTGCAAAATGAATCTGTTTGTATAGACACCATCCTGTGTTTTGCGCTTTCGGGCAGGAACACAGCAAATTTCTTAAGGCGATCATGAACAGCAAACAACATGATCCCATAAGATCCCATCAGTAAATCAGCTTGCATGTATTTTGAAAGAGCTTGCACACAAACCTTTGGTAAACAAGGGCCTCAGTATAGATTTCACGGAAACGTTGGCAAATTAATAAAGAATTACACTTATAAATGATAAATTACTGGGTTCCTGGTTTGATCCTGACCTTTGGGCTTACTGTCTTTGTGGAATTTCCAAAGTTCTCCCTGTGTTCATGCCTCTGGGCTCTCTGGTTTCCTCGTAACTTCCAAAAAAAAAACATTGCAGTAAACACATTGGCTTTGCCAAATTTGCCCAGTCTTGTTCCAGTCTTCCATGACCAGGATGCTTACTGAAGATGAATGAATCGATGAATGAATGTTATAGTAGGTATCTAGATGTGTTATACAAATTTGACACGATCTCATCATCGTGTACTGTTTGGGGCCCCACTGCGACACAGTGTCCCTAAACCACTGGAAAAAAAAAAATCCCCGACAACTTTGTATGGTGTCTTTAAATCTGAGCAAACTAGCAAGCAAAATTGGAGCTACTGAACATACAGTAGCTTACTATGATCGTTCTATAATTTGGTCAAGTTTTAGACAAAGACATGTTGAATAAATGTCATAATCAGAATATTAGGCCACGCCCAGGCTGTTATGATCAGCAAAGATTTGCAGAGACTAGCAAGTGTTTGAGAAGTGTTTGTTAGAGTCGTGATTGCCGGATGTTTAATGTTAACGTTCTTGATGGTTTATCTCCCCTGGCATTGTCCGTCACGTCACACAAACCAGTAAGGTCATGAACATGCTAAGAAGGAACGTTAATTCCGGTGTTGTGCCTTTCCTTACCGGTATCTATGGAAGAGCCATTGTGTAGACCAGATCCCCACCAGCAGCATCCCGTTCACCTCGGTCACCGTGAAAGCCCACTTCACGCGGTCCACATAGTCGAAGAACTTATCCGGCAATGGTGGGCTGCTCTCTGCCTCGGGGACTCTCTCGTGCACCACAGTGATCATCACTGTGGTCAGCACCAGGTTGAACGCTGCATACACGAACGCAAGCACCGTCTTCCACCACTCCATGGGTGGAGGCTTGCCCTTGCCGTCAGGTACCGAGATCTTCACGTAGTCTCGGTGTCTGCTCAACCCCTTGCGTAGGCCACTGTTCTTCACTTCCTCTGCTGAAGGGCTGTGGACAGGGCATTGTGGGTGGATGTGTTTGTGGGCACCTGTGGGGTGTCGCTCGCACTGGTGGTCTGCTGATGCCATGAGAGCCCCCCACACGCTACCCACTAATCACACACACACGCTGTGATTCACCAGATTCGGCTGCTTTGCCAAGACCCGCCCACGTCACTGCTGCAAATGAAAGGCTTCGGGGGTTTGAGGTTTCAGGTGTGGCGCTCCAGCTGTAACGAAAGAAAAAAGCAGAAAATCTCATATGCCACTAGAAAGCATTTAGCCATTTTTAGTAGGTATTAATAATCAATACAGGCTTTTTGCCGGCCACAAATAAACAAGGCTCTCATACGGACAGGACAGCAATATAGACGTGATTGACATCTACAGAATTGCCTGTAGATGTGTGTAATCCAATGCCAGAACATTACCCTGCTGTTCATTTGGTTTGTTTCAACATGAACATTACTAGGAGGTCAAAAGAAATTCCGGAGGCTAAATATAGAAAATTAAACCAAAAAAAACCCCAACTATATAAACACAGTATACCTCTCCCATCTGAATACATGAACTGACATGCTGATCTGTGGTTAGTTGTGAGTCTCAGTCTTAACCTAATAATTATATAATTGTTCTCTGGGGACATTAATTACAAGCTAGTCAGTATCAGTTTTCTGAAACCTGTTTTGCATTTTATCATACACCCCTGAAGATCTAAAGGAAATCTGATCCCAGATGAGTGCTTTCCTTTTTAAATGATTTTGTGGACCCAGAAACCACGGACACATTAGCCTTAAGCCCGGACTGCCAGTGGAGACTGACTTTCTTTTAGTGGTCTGTTACAAGGTGGAATCTGCATCCACGAATCAAAGGTATTCTTTGCGTTTTCTTGGGCTTGGAACAAAGCAGAGGAGAATATAGAGAACCTTGAGCAGCTGTTGTCATCCTGCCATGATTCCATCCATCCATCCATCCATCCATCCATGCATTATCTATACTGCTTATCCTTCAGGGGAAGCTGGAGCCAATCCCAGCTGACTTCACCAATCTTTCTCAGCGTCCTGCCAAGCTTTTGGTTATTTTATCAAATATTTGCAAAGCAAGCTCAATTTAAGGATTTTACTTCATATATCAAACAACTTGTGCCATGATTAACGTTTCAGACTATCCGATGCCTAACCTCCTCAACACAACCGTCCAGACTACGGCAACGAATCGATTGAACAATGAGGAAGTTCAACTAAAGCAATATGCCACTTTAACAAAAGAATTCTGCAACTCTATAAATTATAGGACTGTAATACGATGAGGTACGTAGCCTTTCTTTCACCATTGCTTGCCTTATTTTTCTTCACATGTAACTGAGGGACATGTGGGGAAAGTTGTGCCACAGGCATAGCTCAGAGTATCAGAGAATGTACCACAAATCCCCAAAGCCTACCAGAACAGAAAGAGAATTTGGATCAGAGCCGTTCTACTCTGACATTGAAGAGTACAAGAGTGTAACCGCAGGGGCTGGTTCAGTGAGACCCATACTGAACCTGGTCACGTACTCTGGAACTCTCTTGAAAGATGAAACCTCAAAGAGACAGGATAGAAGCTTGTTAATATCTATATCACTCAATCACAGCTATTAGTGAGCATCCGTTAACTGTGGTATTAATTTCTTTGACCCAGTTTTGACCAAAAAAAAAAGAAAAAAAAAAAAGAGGAATACTCTGATCTTGATGTCGACTGATGCGCACAGATCTCACGCACAGTAGATGGGAAATCGTCTTAAAATATGTTCTCATCACACGGCCAAGGTATTCTATAACATAAACTGACGTATATCCCTAACAAGCAAGCCAGGGGCAAGGAAAAACTCCCCGAGACGACATGAGGAAAAAAAACTCGAGAGGAACCTGACTCAAAATGGAACCCGTCAGGCTCTTCTGGCTTTATTATTACAGATGGAGAAGATTAAAGACAAAAAGAACAAAGGATGTCGAAGAGATGTTCAGAATGAGCAGATTATAATGAGCACACTCCTTATGATTACAGCAGCAGCTCTTAGAGGTCCATTGTGTAGGATTTGGCTGATTGCAACCAACGTGCCCCTCCTTCACCCTTCCCTTTCAAAGCATACTGTACACTAGAATGTCTGGTGGCCGTCAGATGCTTGTAGCATACTGTATGTCCTTGTTTTTTTGTCGCGTTAAATAATAAGCACGATCCTCCGTTTTTTCAAAATCTGGCTTCTCGAACTTGTTAGCCAGCACCAGAAAACACAGATTCCACTTCTTTCTTCTTCCTTGTCTTTCTCTCTTTTTTTCATTGCGCTTGGGGTTGTTTCCTCCCGGATTCACGCCGCCATGCGGAACATGCTCTCTAAAGGTTTGTCCGTTCTGGGCTACTTTAACGGCGCAACATGGCGGCTCCGTGGAAGAGGACCTACGCATTATGTAGAGGCTCATTCTAATCTTACGAGTTAAAAAAAACCCCGACGACTTGTGGTTACTGGTAATTACGCACTAATGGCAACATACCTATGAATAATATGTTCCATTTATGCTAATGGACCTGTGCAAATCAACAGCACGTAGTGGACCTTTAAGTGCAAATCTACAGCATCCAGGTGAAGTTATCCTTGTAAAAGCCGTCGCTATTGGATTAGGTATGTTTAGGATAGCGCTTGTTATGTCTGTTCGTACTAACACTCCAGATAAGGGCACGGCGAAATGTACAAGACGGGTTCTTAATTCGGATGCTAGTTACCCGATTGTTCAGTGCTGGAATCAAAGGCGCACAAGATAGCACACTGAGCGTAAGCATGGCAGAAGCTAAACTACAGCTGTCTGTTAAATACTGTAGCATCACCGCGGCTATGTTAGCAAGCCGATACGACTTGCACGATTAGAGCGTAATGGCTAACTGTCGTTTGTGGTCTGCTGTCCTACAAATAACAGCTACAATTGTCGTAACTTTTGAAACATGTCTTGAGTTTGTTTTTTGTTTTGTTTTGTTTTGTCGTTTTTTTAAACACACTTATCCAGCAATCGCTTCCTGTCGAGATATCAGTATCAGATGTAATTAATGAGGCTTCTCCTCGGCTGAAAACATGAGAGTGTACCAGAAATGGTTTCCCATAGAGCGCCACTTAAAAGCTCCATTAAGAGATCAGAGCCCATCACTTTCCCAAAATGCATCTCAATAGCCAGCAGCAGCAGACAAACACTGGGGGGAGGGGGGGGGGGGGGGTACAAGGGACAATGGAGATGCTGAAAGAAGGACGAGAGAAGAGTGATTTAGGATTTAGGAACTCAAAGCATGAGGGTAATCATTTCCCCTAAATGTTTCTCCTTTTGAGAGGAAAAAAAAAAAACTTGTTGCATGGATAATCACATTCCCTACAGAGCTCGGATACATTTATAAGATTTATTGATTGGAATGCTATGCACAACACACACACACACACACACACACACACACACACACGCACACACACACTTTCCTATATTTGAAAGATTCAGCCGGAAAAAAAAAAGAGAGAGAGAGAAATTTTACTGTACCATCCATACGACATCTGAATACTGAACACCACAGCTCTGTCCTGGAGTCATACGCGATCCCAGCGGTAGATTATGTCCCTGTGCGTGTGTGTGTGTGTGTGTGTGTGTGTGTGTGTGTGTGTGTCCTCCTTCTTCAGTCTTCTCCTTCTCGCTCTCTCTCTCAGACTCGGAGTGGCATGTTTCCCCAGCCTCCACCCTTCTGCCCTGATGGGGACATGTGTGGTGGAAAACTGGCAAGGGAAAATGTCTTCCACATGCACACAGATGGTAATGGATGGGTTGTCTGCCTGCGATCGCTCTGCCCTGCCTGCTATTTACAGAAACGTCAACCCAGGGCTGTGTTTTACTTTCCTGACCTACACGTTAGCACACGCTGCTAATGACATACTACTGCTCTTTTTTTTTCCCCCTTCTCCTCCCTTTAAATACGGGATCAAAAAAGGAGGATTAAAAAGATCTGGCCACACCAAAGTGGACCAAGCGTAGTGTACAAGAGTAGAAAGAGTAGCAGTTAAGCAACTGTATGATACGTTTAAGGCATTTGGGTCCTGTATTTTGTCCACGTGAAATTGGGGGTAAATTAGAAAACCCAGCAAAGCTTGATTGAGGATGTGGTGTAAATGTAGTCGTAGGTTGAACGCAAATGGGGAGCTATCTTTCTTGATTTTTGATTCTCCTGCTGTATGTAGGGTACAAAACACTCAGGGGCATGCCGATAGAGAAAAATAAGCAGTGATGCGGTGGTGTGAGGCAGAAATTTGCCATCCGTGCATCCATTATCTATACCGCTTATCAGTTAAAGGTCACGATGAAGCTGGAGCCGATCCCAGCCGACTTCAGGGCGAAACATGGGGTACACCCTGGAAAGGTCGCCAAGCTAGCACAGAGACGAACAACCATTCACGATCACATTCACACCTACGGGCAATTAAGAGTAGCCAGTTGACATAATCTGCATGTCTTTGGGCTGTCGGAGGAAACCAGAGAACCCGGAGGAAGCCCATGCAGGCACAACAATTTGCCAACGCTAACAATTTATTATTATTTTTTTTTTCGTTGAAGCCTGACGTACTTTGTATCCATTTACAGTTACGCTGAATGTTGTGGAATATAAGAATAACAATTACAATGATAATAAATAATAAAACAAGTTATTTCCTGTTAACTATAACAACGCTCTTTCTTTTACCAGCCTGTCATTTTTCTCTCTCTCTTGAAATTAATAAAGCGAAAAAAGAAAAAAAATGCAGTTTGTTATGTTCCCCCGAAAATACAGCAAGACAGGGTCTTATATTAATTTTTGCTCCAAAAGAAGCATCAGGGCTTATTTTCAGGGGATGTCTTATTTTCCCACGTATAACAAACTACAGTACATTTACCGGTATTCATGAACAAAAATCCACATTTATTCAAATACAGACATTGTGATGTCTTCTAACCGTATCTTTTCCATGTTCCATTCCTGTGAGCAATCCATTCACAGATTGTGTCTTCCAACTCGGGGAATAGTGGTTGCCGACCCCATCCGCACATGCGCTTCATAGCGTTTCACTTGTCCACCTGTTGACGAAGGTTATCGTACCCTGCTCGCCATTTTCGGACCATTCGGATACCCAACTTCTTCTCTTTGCAGAAAGCCGTAAGATTCTTGCCCTGGGAGAATCCTCCACAATTCCTTCCACGTGCCCCACAGAGTAGCTTTTTCTTTTTGCACTCATATTGTCCGGGGGTCAAAATATCATTGCCTGGTTACATATAATGGCATCTCATTCTATGGTAGTTACCGTACGATCCATGGGATAGTAACTAGGGCTTGTTTTTGGAGTAGGGCTTATGTTACAAGCATCCTAGGGTTTATTTTCAGGGGAAACACGGTAAGAGAAAACACAATGCCCTGACTGCACTTACATCTGACCGTTTCAAAGGTCTGACACTGGAGACTCTTTCCAAAACCTTAAATAAAGATACCAGCAAATCAAATGCTGTTTATCAACATCTGTCTTACAAGGCCATAAATTCAACTGGGAATATTTTCCTATTAGGGCATGCCATGAAGTGTATTATTCCTTCCAAATCAGTCACACATCACTTCCAGAGGCACTAAAGAGTTCCAGAGTCCTTCGACAAACCCCCACAGTTTTCGAATGACTTCCTGGATCAGGACCATAAAGTAAAATAAGACGTAGGCTGTGTGATGGTTATGTAAGAAGATGGTTATGTGTGTGCTGGTTAACGCAGAAGTTAAAACTACGGCCGTGCCCTGCTTTATTGTTTTTGCTTTGTTGAGTGAATATGCACTTTGAACTTTTTAAGCCAACAGCACAAGGCGAGCAGCAGAGCAGTATCTACATTTACACAAAGCTCACTGCAAGCAGCCCTGGTTTTTTTTTTTTTTTTTTTTTTCAGTTGAAAAGGTGTGAAGTTCTTAAAAAAAAAGTTGAAAAGGTTCCTGCGGCAAACGGTCCTCTTTCCGTGCCACAAGCTGCAGCACTTGTTAGACTTGTTAGCAATACAAGTCATCATTAAATAGCAGGGTCAGGTTTATGTATGAAAAAGAACCAACATTTAGGATGACTCCACCCCAATAGTTTCTGGTCAACAGAAATAAACCTACCCTGAACCAGGAGCTAAAAAGACTGCTGGAAATCTTCCAGGGTTTTTTTTATTTTTTTTTTATAGTAACATCACGCCTAAAGTGCCTTAATTTTTGGGAAGAGAAAAAAAAAAGTTCCTTATGTCCTGAAAAAAGAAATGCATCTTTTTGTGTTACTCTAGCTGGTACACTATCCCAGCGCATAGCTTTCATCCTTCACGCACAAAAAAATATTGATGCAGTTTGCCTTATAACTGCTTGTAAATGTTCAAGTTTGTGTGTTTCTTTTAACAAATAAAGAGGTTTTTTTTTTAGTATATATACACGGTGTGACTCCCTGCTCCCTGCTACAGTCTCTCATTGAGGGCTGGGAAAAGGGTGGCGGCTGTAATTTCTTGCTCTGCGGGTAAGTATGGAGTTATTACAGGGTAGCGGTGCAGCTTCTGGAGTAAACAGCAGGTTCCAGTTTTATTACAATGAACCAAGACCATGATCTCCAAAAAAAAATCAATTAAATCAAAATAAAAATTCACAAGAGTAATGTCAATAACTATATTTCCAGTTCCATTTGCAGTTTAGCAATGGAAATATATTGTGAACTACAAAACTACTTGTGAAAAAAAAAAAAAAGCATTTTGGTAAAATGCTTTTGTAATACAGGCTGCATTATATAACAAGTGCCTTTCTACAACAATGCACAATGAAATCAACAGGGTTACATTAAAAAAAAAAAAATTTAAAAATAAAAAACTTCCATAAACTGTAATAAATAAATAAATAAATAAACAATGAAATGAGTTGCTGCAAATTCAGTTAGGATTCAATATGCCTGCTGTGGCCACTGAGTTTTTTTTTTTTTAATGATTAATTGATCCATTTATAATCTGGCTTCTGATGAATAGTTGTGCCAAATACTGTACTGGGAAGAATCTTTCTGCGCATGCGCATACTTATTCCTAGCCATACATACACATTTAATATGGCCTACTGTATTTGTATATGATGGGTGCATTTTTTTTTTTATTATAGTAATAGCAATTCAGTAATAAAGTAGACAAAATAGATCAGGATACTTTAGTCATTTAGTGTTATGAAGACCTATAAATGCGAGGACATTTTTATTATTATTATTATTATTTATCCAGCACGACTTAATGCACAGTCCATTACTGTCCTATAAAGCAACAGGTGCTGCCAACTCTGTCCCTGACCTGTTGTGTTCATCATGCTTCTTCGGGTTATCATTATCATTATTATTATTATTATTATTACTGTTATTATTTATTATGCAGTATTAGTCACTGTTTGTCCACATGCGCATTTTACGCACGGCCGGCTAAAGACCAGAGCGCACCGTTAGGCTGTAATATCAATAATATCATCTGATATATA
>JAOVYU010000047.1:25276739-25293297 GCA_025674565.1 Synodontis membranacea
AGTCACATTAGACCGCTATTTGGTGAAGTCTGGTCCACCATCTAAACGGCTAAAAACACCAGAAGCCCCTGAAATAGTAGAAATCACAAGAGAGAAAACACTTTAACGTCTCTCCGTCATAGAGCCGGACTCTCCATCAAAACTGTAAGCTCCTCTAAACCCAGGTTCCTCCTCGTTTCCTTCACACCAAAACTCCACTCATGCAAGTTTAGTTTTCTTGGTTGTTTAGGGTTCTTTTCTGTATAAATTAAGGATTTTTCCCCTGTGCTTAAAACTCTAGATTAAAAAAAGTGTTTACAGCGAGCGGTTCACAAGGCTGTAGCGTGAACATGGCCTTGCACAAGCTCCTGCAGTGTTAGTTTTCTCTGTTGTTCAAGGTTTTCTCAGAGTTATTCAATGTTTTTAACATTTATTTACTATTACACTGTGCATTCTATGGTATAATTAACTATTTTTGTGCTTAAAAATTGCATGTAGTTCGTACGGTCCAGAGCGGATTCATCGTTTTTACATGCAATCCTGTGGGGAAATTGCGTTCGGGTCACGACCATAGTTCTGGAACGGATCACGATCATGACCCGAGGTTCCACTGTGTGTGTGTGTGTGTGTACAGTATGTATGTATATATATATATATATACACACACACACACACACACACAACCCTACTCTGAGACATATAGAACGATCAATATTTATTATTCATCAATTATTATTATTAATAAATATAGATTTTTACTAATATCAATTAGAATAGACGAGAATCATTTCTCTGTAACTTTTATACATTTTCTTTTTCATGAGAATCACTGGACCCCCAGAGCCTTATTACCGCCTTATTATTACTCAGGCAGGCAAACTCTCCCAGGAAGATAACGTTTTGATACAGGGAGCTTGCTGTGAGAAAGAAAGCGCACTCTTTCTCGAATCACAATCACTGCAGCAGGGGCCGGAAGCCCCAGGGGCCCCCTGGGAAACGTGAGGCTCTCGTGTATTTGAAATATATGTGTGTGTGTGTGTGAGGATTAGGGCGATGCTCTGGACACGTCCGTCTGCTCTCCTCTGCTGTCTACCTGTCTGAGGTGGTTTAACTGTAAATCTTTAGAGGGGATTAAAGGTCAGCAGGCAGAAGAGGTATTTGGGGAGCAAGGAACGGTAATGAATCCTTGAAAAAGAAGCGTTAGTGGGTGAGACTCGGAGCCTCAAGAGCCTTATTACAGCCTTCTTCATGCCTGACCTTGCGGAATGCCGGTGCTATTTGGCGCCAGGATCTATTACTGATGCTCGGAAACCGTGCCGAGGAAGGGAAAGAGAAAATGGGCAAAACAAATCAGAGAATTAAAAGCAAGGACCTCACTGGGTATCCTTTTCATTACCGAAATTTTACCGGGTGGACCTCTTTGGTTCTATCAATACGTAAAGTAAAACACCCCCATGGACTTAATTTACCGTGCCGTTTTAATTGGCATTTGTGTCTCAGTTTGAATTATTCTCCATAATCAAAGCCCCCTTGTGACTAATGGTCTGCGTGGGAGTCTGAGGTTCAGCGGCACACCACTTTTACCTTGTTATCGCTGCTCTGTTTTCCTCTAATAGCAGCGACAGTGGCATTCCTCCCGGCTCTGCGGAACATCTGATTTTTCCTTCTTCGTCATTCTGTCCGATTAATCGAGCGCCGTTATTAACTTAAACTGGAGAAGATTGATAGATCTCAGTTACACATGCCTGTCAGAGCAGATTTGCAGGTTTGTTAAGCTCAATTAGAGCATAATTGGCTCTTTTTTTTTTTTTTTCCCCGTGGCACCTCGGAAGCAACCGCTGAATTTCAGTAATTGCAGAAATATTTGAGTCATCCATCTATATGCATAAACAGGAGGCTTGGGCTGCACGCGAGCACCGGCGAATGATTAATTGTGACCTAGATATGTGTGTTTCTCTCCTCATGTCAGTAACGGTGTCGTGCTTGTTCTGACAAGCAATTATGAGACCGCACCTGCGTCTTTTCGTGTGTTTTTTTTTTTTTTTTTTGCGAATCAAATCATGATTCACATTCTTTCATCGAGCACTAAAATGCATAAAACACAAGTCTCAGTTTGTGCCCGTCCACTTTGAGTTTATTTACTTTTTGCCGATTAAAGTTGATGTTTATTTTCTTTCTTTGCATTTTTTTTTTTTTTCTTTTGGAAACTTTTGTGGAACCTAGAACAATAGCACCAATGGATGTAAGTGAATGTATACAGAATGGTATGAAGAATTGAGGTTGGGACCGATTTAGTTTTTAGCTCAGACTATGGACTCGTGCAGCCTATCCGTGACCATCATAGTGATATCTTGGTAGATAGTGGAACTTAAAGACTGGTGTTAAAACAATGCAATTTGGTGCACGTGTGATTATTATTATTTATTTATTTTTCTTCTAATTTATGAACAGGAACCTAGTGGGCCTTTTTCTTTCACATTATCCTATGATAGAGCTTGCATTCTGCTGGTGTAGGTTTCTATACTGAAATTCCCATTTTAATTGCGTTTCTAAAAACGTGTGTGTTTTCATCTTGGGCTGTGAATGTTTTAAAGAGGGGCACCAGCCAACAACACGGCCATGGAGGAGTCTGGGTACTCGCTCGCCAAGTCATAGTTTATTTAGAAAGTCCGTTTTCATCGCCACTCACCGCATATGTTTTATGATGCATCAACTAAGTGTTAAAAAAAAAAAAAAAAAAGATTTTTGGCAATGTTTTCTGTTTCTGCCGTCTCCATTTTCTTACATGCAGCATTTCTCCTTCGTAGATCATCCTCCCGGAGGATGCCTACAAGTAAGTGTACAGTCCTTACTTAAGGTATCGGTCCATAACCTACAAATTAGAAACTCGTTATTCGCCCAATCCCATTTCTCTGCAGCTGTCCTCCCTCTCAGCTCCACTTTCCCACGTTCTCTAGGCAACATCCATCACAGAGTCCTGAGAGGACTGGTTTCAAGGACACCCACCTGCACTTGCTTCATCTCTCTGCTGTTTTGTTTGTTTGGTTTTTTTGTTCCTCTTGGAGCAGATTCCTGTTTAATCATCTGGAGAGAGAAAAAAAAAAAGAAAAAAGTACTTAATTGATGAAACTATTGGATGCTTTGCTCTGCTTCTTTAATTTGCCTCTGAAGGTTAGAATGATGATCGGTTATGGCCAATAGGGTCATGGTTTGTGTGATGACTTTTGGATTTTCGGATTGCTGTTGGGAAGTTTCGAAGAGCTCTCCAGGGCTCTCGGGATGTTCCGTTTCCACTCAGCAAGCACTTTATCCTTTGCTATTCTTTAAGTAGTGATAAACGCTTACGGTCTACGGACTGCCTCGCCAATCCCCTACGGTCTACAGGCTTCATATACAGTGCACATTTCATCACACACAGGTGGCTGGATCACAGGCAGGTACTTTCTCAAAAACTGATTTGCACCTACCTTTATGCACTAGGGTGCAGTTAGTTCCGAATTGACTAAAAGTATGTTCTTGCCGACTGTAATCTTAAGTCAACCATGCCATAGTGACAGCGTTACATACACCATTCCCAGGGTACAGAATGTCTGTGTTTTGTGCACTTTTCTGGTGACGAGCTTCAGGATCTTGAAGGCTGCAGTCTGACTTGCTACAGTATACCAAGAGGTTGACTGGATAGTGGTTGGATCTTTCAGCAGGAAGATGACCCAGATCCAGTGCTTCAGCGAGCACCGAATCCAGCTTTTAGCACGGCCATCTAAGTTCCCTGACCTAAAGCCCTGTTCGAACCTGTTGGATGAAATGCAATATCCCTGGATGATTCACAGATTCTGTACAGAGAGCATTGTTTCTTATCCCATCGTTTCTTAAGCAAGAACAATATGCTGTATGACAAGATGCCTTTTATTTATTTATTTGTTTGTTTATTATGCTGTGCTTGTTTCAGCTGAGGTTTACTGTCAGTACGCGCCGTCCACGATGACCGAGAACCACAGGGTCGTCACAGTTGGGCATCTGATGCACCTAAGTGGTACACTTGTAGCTAAAGAGTTAGGATTGGGGGTTTAGGGTTGCCGGAGAATGGTACGTTACACCCTGGTCGTGTATAATGATGGAGTCATGATTGTCGGTAATCCCGGAGTGGCGGCGTTCTGGCATTGAACAGCCCAGAGAAAATTAAATACTCTTCTGGGGAAAAAAAAAGAAAGAAAATGCCTCTCACACAACCTCGAACTTGCAATCATTACCTTCAAGATGAATAAACTATAAACCATTTTTTCAAACAGGGTATAACTAGAAATCATAGGGTTAGGGTTAGGGATAGGGTTAGGGATGTTCACCCCATGGGCGGGGCATAAACCAAATGAACCCAAGACAAGTTCAGGATGCGTCATTGAAAAATTTTTATCGATTTCTCAGTAACTGTATAAGAGTATATCTCCAAAACTATTTTGACTCTTCTTTTCTAAATATACTATCATGCTGGTATCTATAATACTAAGAGACAGGTACAAAACTCTCTGAAACTCTGGGACTTTTCTGGAAAGAAAAAAAAAATTGGTATTTTTGATAAGGTTTCGAAAAATCTTACTATAGCTTTACTTGAGTTACTGGTTAGATTTAAATGATATTGAGCGAATTACTTACAATGACCTTTTTTTTTTTCCTTTGTTTTTTTTTTTTTAACCCCTATTTACCAATGGTGCCATGACTCTGTGTACAGTAGCTCTGGAGGCCTCCTGCACTGCACACGTCAGCGCTTTCTCTCTCTCTCTCTAGAACACCTGATTCAGCTCATCGGCTCATTATTCGGCCCTCCTGGGCCGTAACAGGTGTTTTAGAGTCGGGTAAAACGCTTCACCGTGCACCGCTGTGCCCCTGCAGGACTGCACTCGAGCAGCATCGCCTTTAGGCATTATGAATCTGTGTCTTTTTAAAGCCTACTCACAGGCCCTGCGGAAGTTAAAGGCTGACTCAGTGGAACTGTAACTTTTAAGGCGTTGCGGTGAGACAGCGGTTGCCGTGGGTCCAGTTTCCATAAAGCGTTGTGGTGGATTGTTACTGTTTTATGTTTGTTAGGCTCCAGCTTTTCGCTGTAAAGTCTATGCTTTTATTGTCACAGTGCCGTTGAATTCTTGGATCTGATTGGCCAGTACGTCTCGACTAATTAACTGCATTGATTTTTTTAATGCGCTCATTCTAATGTGTTATTATTTTGTTATTTTTATCATCTTATACGACAGTTCCTCTAATTCGATTGGTCGAGTGGCGTGCCAAGAGTGCCTGTATTTCCTGTAATTTCCATATTTGGTCGTTTCGCGTGTATCACTCCGCTTGTCTGTCTTTGCTATGTAAAATTCCACTTTCGACATCATCAGTGGACCCGGAAAACAGTGTTTTCCTGGACTATATCTTTTGGCTTGATATATAACAGCTTGATGAAAACGAAGAAGGGAAACCAATTTTACTGGAAGCACCTTTAAGGGAATGTGTACAGTACAAAGCAATGCAAGTTATCTAGCATGCTCCTTCGGGATCGATTTTTGCCAGCGGAGCAAAACATAAACAGAACATTTGGCAAATGGAAAGCCTTAAGGTCTTGTTGCTTTGTTTTTTTGTTTTTTTTTATTATTATTATTATTATTACCTTCGAGAGTGAGAATAAAGAGAGGTTAGTAGGAGTGCGGTCGCATATAGCTTCTATAATGTCAGCGATGGCAGGAACTAACTCGGACCGAAACACTTCAGGATATGCTGTTATAGACGAATAATCCATTTAGGGATTGCGGCATATGAAATAGACTGTTTCCCTAGAATCTTTCCGTGCTGTTCTGTTTTTCCTTACTTGAGTAATTACTGAAATACTTAATGCACTTGGGTCCTGAGGAGAAGCGCTTCCGATCTTTTATCACTCCCTGCAGTTTGCAGCATGCTCGCCCTTCTGCACCTGCACCCTTTTTAACAGCCGTTGTGGGACTAAAACGCTTTAACTGAAGTATCTCTGAGATGACGAGTGCGTTTCGGAGACGGGGCCCATTTGTACGCCAAAGCAAATGGGTGTTTGCAGTCGTATTCTTGGCTCAGACGTTAATTATTTTTGACCTTGATTCTCACCCTCAAGGTCAAACACCATCCAAAAAAAAAATTCAGTCTGCTTGTCCTGATGTTGGGTTGCAGCCTTAGAATTCATTTTTTTTTTCCCCCCACTTGGCAACTCCACTTGTAGAAATCGCTTCGAAAAGATACTTCACATAAGATCTGCTGTTGGTGTCATTGTGCTCCTAGTCACGAACCGGGATGTTGGTTTTGAAGTGCATTTCCCGTGCGGTACCGAAGTCCGTACGCTGTTAGGCCACTTTAGAATTTGTTCCCGATGAAAAGGCCAGGAAAGAAAGAAAACAAACCTAAATGTCACAAGCTGCATTCGTAAGCACATGCTGCCATAAATAACGTCACAATGAAAGGGTCGGACAAGATGATGGAATGTCCACGTGACTTGATTTCTTGGCCAAGTAACAGCATATGTTGTCTTAAATTTCTCTGAGAATGAGCAATTTGTCATGAAACGTTTGATATGCAAGACAGCAAGTAGCAGAATTCCAAAGAGGCCAACTTGGTGGATACTCGAATTACATTACAGCAGAAACTGTAAAAATATTTTAACGCTTCAATGGGAAGAGTCTCAGAAACCATGGCAGTGGTGTGGCATGGACAAATACTGTAGCGGTGCAGACAGTATATACTATGTGATCAAAAGTCGAAGCTCTAACAGGGCTAGGTGGAGAGTTTACGGAGTAATTGTTAAATGGCCCCATAATGCAACCATAATAACACCTATGGAATACAATGTGCACCTCTGTAACCCTGTCTCAACAAAAAGCTGATCATTATGAGCTTCATGAAACTGAAAAACATGGCAGGGCTACCACGAAACTGAAAGCCTAACGGATCAAATGGTGCCTTCAACATACAGTACAGGGTGTCCCTAATGTCTGGATCCATAGACGTCTTTCATTCTATGAAATTTATTGTTTGTCCTTTTGTTTCAGTTCCAGGAAGGCTCGAAAACTAACAATAGAAGATTGAATTTAGTGCCAGACTGTATAATTGCCTATGGATCCAGACTTTTGGGACACTCTGTATATGCTACCGAATGTTACGTGATTT
Organism: Synodontis membranacea; assembly: GCA_025674565.1. Taxonomy (NCBI): domain Eukaryota; kingdom Metazoa; phylum Chordata; class Actinopteri; order Siluriformes; family Mochokidae; genus Synodontis; species Synodontis membranacea. Next base: position 25,283,889 of record JAOVYU010000047.1, read on the forward strand.
GAGGAAGCCATAACGATGAGGACAGCCATCTTGTTAAAAAAAAAAAAAAAAAAGAAGTAATGAACAACGTGTTGCTTTGGATGGTCATGCAACGTCCAGTAAATATTTGGGAATTCTACAGCTGCTGTCATTATTCACTAGTGGTTTATTATGTACCAGGATGAAGCCATTGCCAGATTTCGACATCAATGAAATTCTGTAGCACAAACTGCTGAATAGGTATTCACCTCTTTCGTCCCTCACCATTGGAACCGGAAGGTATTCTTCACTGAAGAGTCCTTCAACATCGGACCACAAACCGTTCAGGACTTGAATTCCAGCATTCCAAGAAGGACCAGTGCTGTTGTGTTGTGCTCCGTTTTGTCCACCCACTGTAGTACCCAAGTAAAATGTGATAATCCGTGGTGCTGCTCCGATGGTTGGTGTATTAAGTCTGGAAGTATGCACTTTGGGACAAAACCTACAGGAAGTATGGAGAAGATTCCCTGCCAGACAGAAGAGTATTTGCACACACGAGTTTGGACAGCGATCGCATGGGGGGGGCACTGTTGGGCCCTTGAGTAAGGCCCTTAACCCTCTCTGCTCCAGGGACACTGTATCAGTCCTGACCCCGTGCTGAGTGTGTCCCTGCCTCACTCACTGTCTTCTTGGGTCTTGCCTGTGACAAATAATAATAAAGCGGCTTCTGAAAGCTGATCTTTTAATCACAACTATGTAATATGGAAATTACTAGTGACCCACCTCTACTGCTTACACTGGGCATTTTTTTTTTTGCTATCATTTATTACTCCATGCATTGTAATCTGTGAAAAATTTCTTTCAGCGTAATTAAAATAAATATTGGGGTGTTGCATAAGTTTCTGGCCTAGCAACTTGCTTTAATTATTTATCCAGAACTCCCTCTAAAAGCACATGTATTAGGTAGTTTATCAGCCAAGCACGGGGCCCAGCAAGACTTCTACTGTGATTCAATAGTGGAAAAACTCAACGGCCCGAGGAGCTGCAGGAACTGCTGGACGAAGACGCGCCACAATCGACATGAGAGCTGGCAAGATGTCGGAATATCGATCATTCCACTGCTGCTGCTATTCTACTTAGTGCTGCATTGATCAATAGATCAAATTAAATGAAAACGCATCGATGAACTGCGATCATCCAGCTGCCATTCACAGAAGAAAATCATCTTTCCAGGGTTGCCGCGGTCATGGAAAACCTGGAAAAGTTTTGGAATTTAGAAATCATTTTTCCAGGCCCGGGAAAAGTTTCGGAATTCTTGGACAGAGAGGAAAAGTTTTGGAAATGTATTTTTGTTTCCCGTTTCCCGCTTCGCTCTGCAGTGCGATAACTGCACTTTGCCCCGCCCGCTCGCTCACAGTTTTGGAAAATTTTCTTAAGGTTGTGGAATAGTTTTGGAAAAGTCCTGGAAATGAATTCTACTGAAGTAGGGGGAACCCGGTCTTCCTTCATGACATACGAGTCGACCACATTTTGCAGAAAGCGACGAAAGACACGATTTTAAGCCTTGGATGGGAAGTTTACCGTATGAGGCCTACTCACCGGACGTAGCCCCATCAGATTTTCAGAATTTTGACCCAGCGTTGATTTCTGAAAACACAAAATAAATCCGAACTACTTCGAAATTCTTGGTATTTTTTTTTTCCTATTAAAGATGTACAATCATTCTTCCCCAGAAAAGCAACAGTTCAAATAAATTTAAAAAAAGCCTAAAATTGCCATGACGTTCACGTCCATGATGCCTGTATGTAAACTTCTGACCACATATTATTCTTCCGTCTTGTTGTCGTTAAGCCGTGTTAACATCATAGGCATACGCATGGCTCAAATATTCGCCTAGCCTAAACTTTTATGTACTCCTATTGTCGTGGTAACCTTCTGCGTTTTGTCCGCCTCAGTGCGGGATTCGCCATGGAGTGCAATAATGGTGCATAGAGAGCGCTTGAGAGCATGCTTTTAAGGCCATCGAGAGCCATTTTACTGTACGAGGTCACGTACTGGCTCTGCTGGGTTTCGAACTCGCTCTCCCACTGATGGTGCAATCGCTTTTCTGTCGCACCACTCCGAGGCCAGCGGTGCGTGAATTTGTGCATCAACATCCATTAATGGTGTCCTTACTGGAATCAGTGCAATAAAACGTCCTTGAATACACTCTGAAGCATCATGGATGGGTTTCGAACACTTTTAAGGGTGTTTGTGGTATTTTCTAAGATAAATGAGGCTCTGACAGCTCCAGCCTAAATACACACACTCACTACACACAAACACACACTGCAGACACTGCACACACACACTACACACACACACTCACTGCACAAACACACACACACACACTCACTGCACACACACACACACACACTCACTCACTGCACACACACACACAGCCTGGCAGCATTTCTTTCTCAGCTCTCTCTCTATTCAAACAGGTCTCATCACCTTTGACAGGTATTTACCCGGGAAGAATTTCCGTTTCCCTGTATGTTGTTTGGATCTTGCCACTATGAATTAGTAACACCGCCGTCCATTTTTAAAATTTTTTTTGTCAGGTGTTAAAAACAGTGTGTAATCATTGACATGTTTATTCTGTAGGTGTTTGGTTTCTGAGCTTCTCCGGAATGTGGGTTCGGGTATGTTTTGCCTTTTGCTTGCTGGACCTGAAAGCCTATAGTAAAGATAAGCGTGAGGTTGACGGCGATATCGGTGTATATACTGTAGGTGAATGTACCCATACACCTCTACGTGCTAATTTATGGCAGTGTGTTTGTGTGTGTGTGTGTGTGTGTGTGTGCGGCCCTCAGCTCCCTCAGTCTCACACGAAGGCATAGGGGTTTGTTATCTGTGTCTCCAAGACAGCCTGTCTGCCTCACATGTCCTGACCACAGACAGGTGTTTGCCTGGCTATCGTTCGGATTTAGTCAGGACTGACGGCACGCGCCGACGCCATGTTACGTTTTCATACCACAGTAATTCCTTCACGTCTCGAATCACGTGTTTTCCTGGCTTTATCAGTTACTGAAACAAGTACGGAATCTTCAGTGTCGATGAGTTTGGATAGCGACGTGTATCGAGCGCCGACCGTCCCACGTCTATTCCATCTGAAGATAACGTAAAATTAAAATTTAAAATAATTGCTTTGTGTAACGATGATCGTTTTAGATCTCACGCAGGCCTACTTTGGGTTAACATTACTGCGTGTTCACCAGGGTTTCTCTTATCTGTGCTTTTGAACTTCTGCTTTAAAACTGTAATCTACCTAGACACCCATTTGGTGATATTAAAAATCTGGAGAATCTGTCGGGCCAAGCGAAGGAGGTGTGGCCTCTCGTGTCAGTTTTAGTGAAGGAGGTGGGGTCTATGCTTCTGTCCGTCCCGGTGAAGAGAGTCTCCGGAGAGGGTCTTAGGGTTGTTACAATAATGAAATCATCTAATCAGTGTTGCTAGATTAAGATACGTGTTCGGCGATTAAATTAATCAGTTAATGTGATAACGATGAGAACGTTTCATACAGCCTCAATATATGTATTTTGCAACACTTAATTGCTGTCATTAATGCGTCATTGTGTTAGTGTTTTTATCTGCTTGTTAGTTTGTTGCCTCTTACTTTTCTTACTGTAGTTAAATTCTATTGGAGTTAAAAGCAAAAGGTTAGACAAAAGCACGAACTGCTTCATTAGTCCACATTTTCTATACCATTATTTCATCTTTTGGGAGGCGGAGCTTAACGGTAAGTGCCTGCCTTTAAAGGTGGTGCTCTAACTAACGTTTTCTGACGCCACTGCTCAAGAAGAATCCAGCGGCGTCAGAGGTGAGAGCTTCACGCGGCTGCATAGCGGGACTCCTGAGACGAAGTCCGAATACAGCACTCAATGCAGAAGGCACGGCGTCTGTACCTGTTGTTCCCAGTGAACGAGGCTTGGCTTACCACTTCTCCAAGCTTAACAGTGGTTTGTTCCCACGGTGCTAAATAACTACATTGCGTTTCATCGTAACAGCTCTGAACCATACCTTGTTGAAGCTTTAATGCACTCTATCGTTGACCTGAGTAGAGATCCATGTTGCGTATTTGAAATTGATGGGAAGCGGTATTTTGCATCCCAGATATTATGACTGTATATCCGATTAGCTGGGACCGTCAGGAGAGCTCGTCGTCTCGGTCCCGAAGCCGTAAAAAATCAGGTTCGGAATTATGCCGGGACGCTGCCGGCAGACCCGTGATCAATCTTCATCTATATTTAAGTAGTGCTTGCTGCTATGATTGTCTTACATTTCTGGCTCTAAAAGTGATATCCCCCCCCCGTAATTGTCAGGCTACGGTGTTTGGAGTGTCTGAGTGATCGTCAAGCTCCAGTGAGAAGTTTTGTGCATTTTTTTTCCCCAAGCAATGGAAAGTCTTGTGCATGTTTCCTATCAGGTTTCAGCCCAGCATTTTGGCTCCTTCCGTAATAACTGGGAAGCAGCTGGAGAATCCCTTTATCTCTCCGCTGGCAGGATGTGCCTCGCGTCTTCTGCCATGCCTCCTGGGTTTCCTGCGGAGTGAGAATTCGGAGCCTCTTTTTCGCATCTCGATGATGGTGATTTAATAGTAGATCATCTCATATTTATCACTACACAGCTCATGTGGTGGTGTTGTACGTTTAGGTACGAGTTAAATGCGACCCGCCGTCTTTTCATGCCAAACGTCCTTATATATCAGCACCCCCCTCCCCCCAGGAGAGTTATGTGTAATTTATTTTAACATGAAATCTCTGTCTGGAGTGTGAACGTGAGTTAGCCAGACAGCCTGACAATATAACAGGAGTTGGATCACCAGAGATTGTAATTGTACAATTCGTCCTCTTTTGAGAACTTCAGAACTCGGCGCAAGCGGCTGGAGCTGCTACTGGGATGTTGTGCGTTTTTTTCCAGAGTGTTGGAAAAACAGTTTTCTTTTACTGGTTCGGAATATCTCGGTGACATCCTATAGGCAGGTACTTTCTCTCTAATGCCAGCTTGATGTCAGCGCGGTGTACAGATTGTGTTTCTACTTGTCTGAAGTCCGGACAGCCCGCTTACATTATATTCATTGCCGAGAAGCACAACACACTTTTTTTTTGCCAGCAGTTGGCAGCTTTGGGGACATGTCAACAAAAGAACGAGCAGGTTTAGCTGTCGGGAAATGTAAAACGACTTCTGCATTGTAGGTTTGATCCTTCTCTCCATTAGACCGAAGGTTAAGCACAGTGACTATACTGAAGCCTTGTTCATTTTTTAAACTTGGGTAAATTCCAAGCTTATGTATATTTCAATACATTTACAGCATTTGGCAGACACCCTTATCTAGACTGGCTTACTTTATTATTATTTTTTTTAATATACAGTAGGTGAGCAGTTGATGGTTAAGGGCTTTGCTCATGGGTCCTGCAGTGGCAGCTTGCTGGTGCTGGGATTTGAACTCATGAATCTCTGATCAGAACACCAATGTCTTATCCAATGAGCTAATTGCACTTTTTAATCGTTTTGGAACTCGTAATGATATTTGTTGCCGTTTCGCTAGTGGAACTTTTGCACGTTCTTGATTGATGCAAGACTTCAGCTGCTCAGCGGTCAGCACTCACCGTCGTCTGATTCTCCTTTTCCTGATGTGGTATACATTTTCATCGTCCTAAGAGTCTGGATGATCTTTTCTCCATTTCATCTTTGGCATGGAGAATCCGGCATCCATTTTTTTCCCAAAAACAAACAGGAACGTGGACTCATCTTACCTCAGCACATCTTTAAACTGCCTTTCAGTCCATCTTAGATGAGCTATGGCACAGAGAACCTGGTGGTGTTAGAACTGATGCATGGCTTTCTCCTTGTGTGTAATACAGCTTCAGGATGCATTACCTGGTGCAGCGGCATACTGTGTTAAAGTGACAACGCTTTCCCGGAGTACTCCCGAGCCCACGTGGCTATATTTATCGCAGTAGCATGACGGTTTCTCAAGCTGTGCTGTCTGAGGTCTCGAAGGTCACGCACATTCAGAGTTGCTCTACACAGACTGAGATTTCTCCAGATTCTTTGATTCTAATGAATCCCTTATATCTGAATATTATATACAGTAGATGGCAAAATACCTAAATCCCGTGTTTAGAAATGTTCTTCTTGAACTGACTGACGAACTCCCGAAGTCTTACACAAAGTGGTGAGCCGGAACTGATCGAGCCTTTTGGTGGATGCTCCGTTTAAACTCAGCCATGATACCCTCAACTCTTACCAACTCATCTGATTATTGTGGAACGTTTCAAAATGGTGTGCTCTCAAGTATCTCGAAAACCAACCAGCTTTCTCGGAATCTTCAGTCACCCCCACTCTCTCTTAGTAATCGCTTTGGAGGAAACCAAAGAACCCAAAGGGTAGGACATAGATGGAAACTCCTGACAGACAGTAACTCGAGCACAGGATGGAACCAGGTACCCTGGAGCTGTGAGGTGGCAGTGTAACAGCTTGTGATTTGAGACACACCTCGTGACAACCACAACCATTGCCAAAAGTTTTGGAGAGAAGGAAGAGATTGTTTGTAATTTTTGGGATGAAATCCTTAAATATTTTGCATGTCACCGTGGAAGCCTGCCAGAGAGGACTGGCCCTGCGAAGTCGTGCGTAGAATTTTTCAGAGTTCCTGATGCAAGAAAGACATGCAGGTGAGTATATGAGCGGTGCTGCATGGCGTCAGGTTCATCGCCAGTCCTAACCAATCTAAATGATCTGTTCACATTCCAATAACCCCGCAAGCCGCGTTCATTTCCACTTGCTGCTCGCTGTAATAACCCTGAAATGCATGTTTATGCAAAGTAAGGGTACAGACAGATGGAATATTCTTCTCGCTGCTCCAGATATCCAAGAGTAATTTGCCTTGGATGCCTTGTGATCATCTTGGCCACCTCACAGTCTCACTCGATAACCACTCCGAGCATACCGGTAGCCCTGTGAACAGCTGTCTGGGAACATGATGTCGAAGACGCCCACCATCCAGTGCTGTGAACCTTAAGAGCCACCGCAGCTGAGGAAAACTCCAATCCGGCCAAGTTCATTTCTGTCCTCGGTTCCATGGATTTAGCTAATGAAGGCCATATGCTGTTAAGTTCCAGTTGAAGTACTAAACCTTGCCAGCCACTCATTTAGACGTTCATGCTGTCTTTCCCCCAAATCCCAGTGCTTCGTGCCAAAGCAGTTATCAGCTCCTGCCAACTAGGGTTTTTTTTTTTTTCCTTCCAGCTGAATGATGAAAGACAAAACCGAAGAGGTTGTGCTTCTTGGAGAAATTAAATTGACGCTCACTGTGTCTGAAATATGTGCCAGTGTCTCGCTTTTTTTTTTTTTTTTTTTTTATTCTGTTGGCCTCCGTCTGTGTGCCAACGCCGTTAATGAGCTTTATCCCTGCAGTTGGAAATCCAATACCTGAACTAATACCTTAACAGATGAGTTCTGGGATTTAAGGTCGGCTCTAGAATTATTGGCACCCTTTGTAAAGATGGGGGGGGGGGGTTATGAATTAAGTAAAAGGTCTTTGCGGTTAATTGTCTGCTATAAAAAGATCTTTGTGGTTGTTTTTTGCTGAAATTTCATGCCAGAAATATGAGCGAAATATAACCTTTAATTAAAGTGAGCCCCCTTTAAAAAAAAAAAAAAACAATTCTTAAATAAATTGTCACGGTTGTTTTATGGACAATTATTCTTTTAACTACAGGATGCACATGGGAAAAAGTTCAGTTTTTGGTTTTCATTGTCCCTTTAAGTTGCCTTTCCGAACTTGTATTTGACTTTTTCAAAAGAGAACGTAAGAAATTCCACATAGACAGACGTACAAACTCAGGATTAACTGCAGGACCCTGAATCTGTGAGGCCACAATGCTACATATTACTAATATTTCATATTCATTTTTGTTTTACTGACTTCCTTATTGATTAATCAGATCAGTGGATAACCGTAATTTATTAAATCCACCAACTTCCGTAATGGCTGCATATTAAATATCATTTCTGACTGCAGAAGCTTTAACATAATGCTGTTGCGCACTCTATCTGGTGAACTGCATGGGCAATAGAATGTAAATTAGTGTTCAGCCATGGTGAAGACACTGCAAGACTCTTTGGGTTTTGTTGCATTTTAACCTCTTCTGTCAAAGTCATTCCTCTTCCCCCAAGTTTAAGATCAGATGAGATATAGATGTAAAAAAAATCTGTATCTGTGTGTGTTTTACAGGGTTGCCATGGTCATGGAAAACCTGGAAAAGTTCTGGAATTTAGAAATCATTTTTCCAGGCCCTAGGAAAGTTTTGGAATTCTTGGACAGAGAGGAAAAGTTTTGGAAAAGTTTTGGAAATTTAATTCTATTTCCCGTTTCCCGCTTCGCTCCGCAATGCGCTAACTGCACTTTGCCCCACCCGCTCGCTCGCTCACTCACTCTCACTCACCACGCTAACTCCGCTTCCACTCGCTCGCTCACGGTTGTGGAAAATTTTCTTAAGGTACTGGAAAAGTTTTGGAAAAGTCATGTAAATTTGTGCAACCAAAGTTGGGGCAACCCTGGTTTTATTTTCTCACTAGTCATCCCCATCCACTGTTAAAAATAAAAGGTACCATCTGTACTTTTAGTAGGTGCTAAGGTGGTACCATCAAGGATGCATCTTTTATTGTGTATCTTTCACCTGCGAACATGAAAACGTATACCTTTAAAAATTATATACTGTAAGGTCCACAATTTGGCCTTAAAGACCTCTAAGGCTGAGGTCCCCAACCCCCGGTCCATGGTTCATTTGGTACCGGGCCACGAAGAAAAAAATTTGTGGTTAAAATTACCGTTATTTTTCTTTCATTAGTCTCCCAGATCTTATTTTGAAAAGTGACTTTTTCCGAACCCTCGCCTCACTACATGACTCTGGCACGCCGTCTCACCATTTCATTCTACCCGGTCCGCGAAAAATTTTCATGCATGAAACTGGGGACCGCTGCTCTAGGGTGCCTTTTAAAACTTTCTACCCAAATAAATGGACACTACGTGCATACTAGAAAAAGTACCACTTTTTAATAGGTAGTATTAATGGACACAGCAGGGATAGGGATCGTCTTCAAAACTTTTTTTTGTTTGTTTGTTCCTTATTATGCTGTCCAGTGAATGTTACTTGTTTCCTAGCTAGTCGCCGGTCCAAACCTAAACCCCTTTCGCTCGATCGATGATGATCAGTTATTGATTCAGTATTTCACAAATGAAATTCTTTGAAGGCTTTGTAAAGACTATTTGTAACTCTAAATTCTAAGACTAAAATTCACCGCACACAAGGGTGTTATTATTATTATTATTATTATTGTTATTATTATTACACATCAGTTACAAGCTGTTTCTGTCTGTTTTAAGTGTTGATTAAATTGATCT
>JAOVYU010000047.1:25416282-25429569 GCA_025674565.1 Synodontis membranacea
AGCTAATAAAATGTTTACATACCTCAATATGTTTGCGCAGGTTGGAGGGCGAGTTTTTGTAGGCCGTTATATCGTTTGTTTTAGGCAGACACAGCACACACTTAAAAGGAAATGAACTTTTAATTCTTTGCGGAAAATATAAATATTTTATCAAGATATGGCCATGGGTGTGCGTGCTCACTTCCGGCATATGCATTCCCGAGGGGGGCGTGCCGCGCGCTCCATGCTGAGCAGCAGAAAGAACGTGCATGCTGTCCGCAGATACGTACATTCCTGAGGGGGGCGTGGCACATGCGCCACGCTGACATGACAACAGACTACGTCAGACATGACGTAACTCTACTGATTACTGATTGGCTGTCACCCGGGAAAAAAACAATCACGTTTTAGAAAAGGGGTAAAACCATCGACTTTCAGAATTAAAAGTAACGAGTAACGAGACCCTTAAACTCTACTTAAGTACAGTACTCAAGTAAACCTACTTCGTTACTGTCCACCTCTGCTCAACACATTTAAGGACATTTGTTCGGGACGCTGAGATGAAAACTTGCTAAGCTCTGCTTGTTTCTCCTTACCTGTCTGTTAACATTATTAACCTTATTGACATTTTAATGTATAGCAAAACTAATGCATTCAAAAAAATAAAACAAATGCAACAAAAGCAACAATAATAATACCGTAATAATAACAACAACAACAACAACAACAATAATAATAATAATAATAATAGTGTCTGTCGTCTGAGGCTACAACAAATATTGGCTAGCTGGCTAGAATTAGCATACTTGATGGCAATTTATTCGCTTTTATTGAGTGTATACAGCATACAAAATTGAGGAACATTATCAAAATAGCACAATTCTGTATGGAGGAGCTGCTCCATGCTGTAGCCATTTTATAGTTTCAGCCACTCTGCAACTATTTAGCCACCTAATATTAAAAAATTACAAATTTCTACAATTTCTATAATGAAGTGTCATTTCATCCAAGAATGACTCCATTTATGCTTACAAAATGAAATTAAAAGTACTGGAGAAAGAAGAAGAATAGTGTAAAGCCTTTAGTTCTCACATGCCAGGTTAATCTCCATTACTCTGTAAACAGAAGTAGTCACGGAAACATGAATTAAAAGACTCCGTAGCAAAAAAGTTTTTATGCTCGCATGAGGTGGTTTTTCAGCTGTTTCGACAAAGCAATATTTGACTTCATGTCACATGACATGAAGAGCAAATGGAAACAGTACCCTCCTGGAAGACCAGCGCTCTGTAAGAGGCCTCATGAGAGGCTTTAAAAACCAGCTTTAATCACATAACATCACTCAGTCGAAAAACAGACCATTTGCAATTGTGTTTTGCCAAAATAATAATAATAATAATAATGATAATAATAATAAAAAGCTTTTATTTTTGTGAAATAATAAAAATAATGTAAAACTAAACTAAAAGTTTTATATAATGGAAATTACTGTATTGTTTTGCCACCAATGTCTAGACTGACATGAACAAATGAATAAAAAAAACATGACTAAATCTACCAATTTTTTTGTTTTAAACTGGGCTTAGACTTTATTTACAATCATATTTTGTTTAAAAGAAAGAAAAGTCTTGTCTGGCTGGTGCAACTCCAACAACCTGTCCCTCCATGTGAAGAAAACAAAGTAGATGATCGTCGACTTCAGGAAATCCAGCACCTCTCACACCTCCCCATGAATCGAGGGCTCTATAGTGGAAAGAGTCAACAGCACCAAGTTCCTTGGAATCCACCTGGCCGATGACCTGACCTGGACCCTCAACGCCTCCTCTGTGACCAAGAAAGCACAGCAGCGCCTCTACTACCTACGAAGGTTGAAAAAGGCCGGACTCCCTTCTCCCATCCTTACAACCTTCTACAGAGCCAATATAGAGAGTGTCTAGACCAGCTGTTTCACCGTGTGGTACAGAAACCGCAACGTGACAGAGTGAAAGAACATGAAGCGAGTAGTGCGCACCGCTGAGAAGATCACTGGGACGTCTCTGCCTTTCATCCGGGACATTTTCCACAAACGGTGCATCCACAAGGCTGTCAGCAGTGTCATGGACCCCTCCCATCCCTCTCATGGACTGTTCACCTTCTACCATCGGGTAGAAGGTACCGAAGCATGAGATCAACCTCAACCAGACTTTGCAACAGCTTCTTTCCCGAAGCCATCCGTCTACTGAACAGCCTTCCACCTACACGGACTTAAAGCTCACCATCACAATAACCAAGAACTCTCTATTTGACCGTGCTGCTGCAGTATATGATCGCGTATATTGCATAGCCCTATGTATAGCCTCTGTCTCTGAATCCCTGTACTATATAGACTTGTGATTTCTTTAGTCCTTTTTGTATTTCTGTATTACACCGTTTTGTTCTGGAGAACGAAATTTCGGACTGCTGTACTGCCATGTATAGATCATATGACAAATAAAAACTACTTGAACTTGAAAGAAAAGAAAGAAAATATTTCTGGTTGACAGGAAGCAAAAAAAAAAAAAAAAAAAACCCTCAGCATAATTATTCTGTTAACAATAAATTGACTAGTATTGTCTTAATAAAACATTGCATAAACAAATTTATGCAACAAAGCAGACTCAGATTTCTGCAAACACCAATGCAGGGTTTTATCAAACGAGTTTTCTTGGCATTAGATGAAACAATCGTGGCAGTTTTATAGGCTAGAAATGATTCAGTGTTTGGCAGTGTGTATGGTCCATTCCCAAACATTACCAAATCACAGTGCTCAAAAATGACCTATGAGCAAAAGCCAAAATAACAATAAAATTCAACATAACAGCACTTGGGTCCAACGATATTACTGTTTTAATAAGAAAAAAACAAAAGCAAACTGTCAGGCTAGATGAGCCATGCTGCAGTAGAGTCTGATCAAAACTGCTTTTCGTGTCAGAAGTGTTAAGTGTTACACACTGTGCAGTACGGTATGAGATCTCAAAACACGAGTCGAAATCTCCGCCAGGTGACTGTTTTCTGAGAAACAGCAGTGGCCACGGATATCTGCAGCAGCGCCGTGCCAGCCATCAGGCTGTGTTCAGCTGCACGATGGTGGAAAATTAGGACAAACGCTTCAGTACGCACTAGAAGAGCAGAAGAGAGCGTTTTTGAGGTGTAGAGTGGGCTTTGGCAGCTGCCAGTGTTGGCAGAAATGATTTTGGAGCATCGGTTGAGGGTCTGCTGTAAGTGTGCCAAATTAGAGATGCATTATCTCGACCTGATACAGCAATCCTACAACAAAAAAAAAAAAAAAAAAAAAAAAGGGATTTTCAAGCAAAACAACAACATAAACTCCTCCAAATAGTTTCTAAAACTATCTGGATAACTTTGAGTTACAACATACCAAGAAATACAGAATCCAGCCCTTTGGAAGTCAAGGCTGAGACACGAGGCAAAACGGTACGCCCAAAGGAGACAAGATTAAACAAGAATTTCATCAGCCAATTTCCAGCTGGACCTGTCAGTTTCCGGTATTGATTTCCATTATGTTTTGTGGAGAGTTGCGATGAATGTTTACAAAGGTGGGGGAAAGAATGACGGTAAAACTAATGTTATCTGAAATGTGTGGATAGTACATGGATAGCATAAATATACCTGCAATAACTGAGAAAATTGATTGCCTGGAAATACAAGTGTGGAACTATCACTCACGTATAATCTATATTTGCTCATTTCCTAATCCAGTAGATTAATACGAATGTCACTCACATCTTTATATGGGCCACTTAGAAAAATTGAAAGAGGCAAGATTTTGTTTGTAAGCTGCTGGTTGAATAAACTCAGGGAAAAGTTTAGATGGAGTTTAGTCGCAAGCTCAGAGACAGGGTTGGCTATGTTCGGGCTGAATCTGAGTAAGGTTTGGTCAGAGGCTGAGAGAGAGGTTCGGTTGAGTTTAGATAGAGTTCGAGTAGAGTTGAGGAAGAGGCTGAGATATGGGCGAGTTTGAGTAAAGTTTGGGATTTGGCTAAAAGACAGGGTTTGTCAGTTTGGGCGGAATTTAAATACTATAGGTGGAGGCTAAAGAGTCAAGGTTGGTCGAGTTTGAGTAGAAATTGAGTAGAGTTTAGGAAGACGCTGAGAGACTGACTTGGCCGAATTGAAGTAGGAATTGGAGTAGAACTTGTGCAGTTAAAGGGCGAGCCACCAATTCTGGAGAAATATTGTTGTTATTTGAACCCAACAGCAAAACAAATACACACCGCTTTCAGTGTTAATTAAGAAGCTCCGCCCCAAACTCATGGACACGCATTGCTAAGGCAACAGCGCTAGCAATGATGACAACCCTCCCCTTGGCTGGATTACGAACCCTGGAACAATGTTGTGTGGCTTGGCCCGAGCCACTTTCTTTGTTTTCCCGTTTACAGAGCCAGGGCTGTGTATGAGCACCAGATTTTTTTATTTTTTTTTTTAGAACATATGGCTAGCAGACCATGAGGATATATTTAAGGAGGATCTGGGAAGATTTCGGTCTAGTATGGGTAGAGGTTAGGAGGAGGCTAAGATATAGACTTGGTCGAGACTTGGTTTAGAATCTGATTTGGGTAGACTTTGGAGAGAAACTTAAAGATTAGGTTTGTTCAAGTTCAGTCATAGTTATATAATTTGGGAATAGAGCTTAGTCTAAGACAGAGAGACAGACTGACAGTTTGTGTAAAACCTGGGGCTACGTTGGGGTACCGACTTGGATGAGCTAGGTTAGAAGCTCAAAGACAAGTTTGGGTAGTGTTTGGGGAGAGGCTGGGAGACTTGGTCTAGTTTAAGTAGAATTTGGGAAGAGTTTAGGCAGAGACTGAGAACCAGGTTTGGTTGACGTCAGGGAAATAGAGTAAGGCTTAAAGGCAGGCCTGTTCAAAGTATAGGGAGATCCTGAAAAACAGGACTGGTTGAGTTTGAGTAGAGTTTAAGAAGAAACTGAGTGAAAGGATTGGGCAGAATCTGAGTAAAGTTTGGGCAGAAACTCAGAGAGGTTTTATTATTATATCAGTAGAGTTTAAATAGACTGAAGACAAGTTGGCATAGATTGATTAGAGCCTGGGTATGGTTTAGGTAGGTTTTGGGTATAGAATGATTAGAGTATGTACAGCAGGTCTGGTTCGTGCCTGGGTGGTGACGGTTAAGGCTGGTTAGGCGTCAAGAGCCTTGACACGTTTATGATGCGAGTCTGAGGCCCCAGTGTGCATGTTAACAACCCCTGAACTCTGCTCCCATCTGGACATCACTGCTCATCTTTCCCTATAAATAAGACACACACCAGTGGATTCATGGTGTCAGTCCAAACTGCTGATCGCAAACAGTACCGGATATGTACGGCACCCTCTGATAAAGGGCTCAGCAGATGATCACCAAAACTGCTTCCAGCAGTGGACTTGAAGTTGATCGCCATGAAGTCACACCTCATTAACGTCTACACGAGGCATTAGATTTCATTATCAACACCCGGATGGTGTTCCACGTGGCTCAAATCTGGCCAGTAATTCACTTAGAAGGACGAAATCCAAACCCAGTCTTCATAAAAAACACACTTTGTTAAACGTAAATCTTCCATCCGTGTCTTGTTATTTTTAAGCTTACAGCAGTAACAGTAGACTGAAGTACAAACAGTCTCTTTCCCACATAAAGCCATATAAGCACAACAAACCCGGAGCAACAGAAAGATCCTGCAGAGTGCTCTTAAACCTCAGGCAAGAAATAAAAAAAATAGAAATTGAGGGTATGTTAGGTGCTTCGAGAAAGGGTGCTGTGCATCTGACCCATTTGTCATGATAGAATTCCGGCCCTAATCAACCCTATTCTTCTATGTTTGTACAGTACGACAAAATGAATGTACACAATGTCTGGTAGTTTCCTTCGTTGTTTTGAGCCAATTATTGTTTGCTAAACTTCGCCCACACACAGCTTGCCTCATTCTCACCTCTATACTCTGAAATCTCCACTCCCAAATCATGTTCCAACCGCTTCCCAGGTTCACCATAATAATTCCTGCCACTATAAATTCCACCCACAATTTCAGCAATCTTCTACATATAATGGAACATCTGGTAAAGGATTAATTCTTATCTGAATGTGTGTGTGTGTGTGGCCGGAATTGTTTTAATGGCAAAACCCTTGGTAACATTTTCACAGGTTTTTCCTGACAGATCAAGGCTCATAATGGACTTAATTAGATTTTGGATGGTTAAATCCAATCCAGAATTGGACACGAAAAATAAGACACGTATCAGATTTAATATGTGTTACAATGCAACACATTATGGGTGACAGATAATGGGTTCAGTAAGCTTCTTATTAAGCTTCTTAATTATATTCACAATAAATTCGAGCCTAAATGCTATAATAAGTTTTACTCTCCCACACACATCTTTTTTTTTTTTTACCTCTTGCTTTCAACTCCTTTTTTTTTTTTTTTTGGCCATGTTCTACAGTATGTCCAACTTTCCAAGTTAATATTAAAAGTATTCTCCTCAAACGAACCCCGCATACAAACCTACAAGTCAGTCATCGCCTTTTAGAAGTCGGCGACGTGTTTCGTACCATCTGTGGTTAAGAACCTGACAGCGAGGAAGAATTTATTCCTAACAGAATGTGTGTGGTGTGCATGAGCTCAGTGGAGATTCAATTACCAACCTCCTGCGGATCTGGAATAAATTAGACTTACTGAACTCCGATTGACTTTGTTAAGCAACAATTTAGTTTAGCGCTGGGTGTAATTTGTGTCCAGAACTTCACTGCATAATGGGCTCAATTTCCTCGGGAAAAATGGATCGAGCCCAAACTGGCGGCCCAGCTGGTGTTACACCAACATCAGAAGTCTAATCTAACAGCCGTGTCTCCAAATGAATGGCACCGTGGAACTCATATGAGTCTATGCTACCCCAACCCCGTTTTATATGAAAGACACTTAGCACGCTCACCAGATCTGGGTTCGGTAGATCTTGATACTCTGATGAATAGAAGGCTGTAGACTTTCCAAAGCCATTGCCGTCACTGGTGGGTTTAGGTGGCTGGGCGTGCTGCCGATATGTGGCGCTCTTGGGGGTCCAGCAGAAAAGGTTGATGGATTCACGGACGCAGCGTTCAATATCAATCTCTATAAAGGGAAAAAAAACAAAACAAAACATCAACACAAAAACATGCTAAGCCGTTCGGGCTCAGATTAAAATACCTTTGTGGTGTGGCTCAGCCTTGAACTACAAGTACTTATTATGTATACTGTATGGTGTTTTCATCAACACTGAGAAAAGGGTACTGTATAGCGGTGGGCATGCAGGAACTCGAGCGCCATTGAATATCACTGTGCTGGTGTTGCTATTTATTAATTGGACTGAACTACTGCACATTCATCTGCCAAATAATACCTCTAATAAGCTGCTGCACCATTGATTGAAACTACAAATATATATATATATATAATAGAAAACTATCCACCCATTCATCCATCCATACTACTAAGACCTGCAAACCAAATTTCATTGTACTTGCACAACAAAGATATTCTATACTACTGAGAGAAAGGTTGCGGGTTCGAATCCCCTACCACCAAGCACCTCACTCTTGAGCAAGACCCTTAACCCTTCATCTGTTCAGCTAATGCATCACAAAGAGTTCCCATCACAAAAATATTTATAGATCAAGACTGGTCCTTATTATGCAGCGTTTTAAAAAAAAAAAAAAAAAAACGCCTATCAGAGATCTTATTGGAAGTACACAAGCAAACGAAACTAGACAAAAAAAAAACAACAACAAATGAACCAAAAAGCAAAAAAAAAAAAAAAAATCCCTATACAGAGTGGAAAATATATTTTTAGTGAACCAAGCACCTGAGGAAGGAACACCTTACCCGAGTGTGCAAAAAGTACAGACGTATAGGCACTCTTCTCCAAAGGCCTGGTCCTGGATTACCACTGCCTTGTGCATTTTGGGCGTTTTCCCTGGTCCCAACCCACCAGGTTCAACTTATCAGCTAATTAGCAGGCTCAGACTAGGTTGAACTGGGCTAGGCAGAACAGAGAACAGAGCTCAGGGCCAGGATTTAGAAACACGGTTCTAGAGCATTTGGCAATGCTGCTTGTGGTTGGAAAGCCGAAGTGACAGACCGGCTTTGGCTGAACTGGGTAAAAATGAAGTCTATTACAATAGATTGATGTAAAAGCTCAAATCACAAATAAAGCCTTTTGTATTCCTCTTGGAACAATGTTGGCAGTTTTTTTTTTTTTCCCAATTAAGGCTCGAAAAACTCATTCAAATTTTCTATTCCATCAATCCAAACCCTGTTCCTGAACGGGCCACTGGCCACATACGGTACAGCCAGCGACACTTCTTTTCAACACAGGATTAATGAGGATAGGATAAGATTAGTTGCTTCCTTCAAACATGAACACAGCCTCATCCAAGTCACGCACCTTAAACCACGCCTTGGAAAAACGGGAATTCACTGGATTAGAGGTGGATATGAACGAAACAGGAATCGCAACCCTTCTCATTCTCTCTGGTTCTCTATTCCCTTCCTCCTTAGTAAGTGACAGGGATGTCTAATGAGGCACTTCAGTGTAACTGGGCTACTATTCAAATTATACCCAATGCAAGCGTTTCCTCACATTACGGAGAGAAAGTGAAGAGGATGGATTCAGCTACTGGGTCACGGTGTGTGATTACTCTTCTCGGCAAAAGAGGGAGGGGGGGGAGGGGAAACCCTGACAGGAACAGGAATGTGAAGAAGAATGTAGCCTAGACTCAAAATACTGCTAGACAGAGACGGGATAGAGTGTAAATGAGACAGAGACGTAAAAGTGTCAAGAGGAGGAACAAGCGGAGACAGAAGAAGACGTCCCGTCACCCCCGACTCATGATTGGTGCACGCAATCACTCTCAGGCAGCGCCGCCATTAAAGCAGGGACACATGCCATCCAATTAGTCGACATGTTTGAAATGGTTTGTTTTAAAAAAAGAAAGAAAAAAAAAAAGCCCGTTAAAGGGTATCACGTTGAGAAATTATCATGAGCATCCTGCTGCAAGCTACAAATGGTGGAAAAATAGGAATTTATTTTCCAATAATCTGCTTTTTTTTTTTTTTTTTCCCTAATACTACCATATGTACCAAAACAATCCTAGATTGGTATCACAAAGGCACTATAATGGTGTACCATTTTTTTTTTTTTTTTTATTCGTGCAACCATTTCTGATATTTTATGGAACACGTGGCTCAAAGCAATGATATAGAAGACTGAGAAATTACGGAGACAGGTCCCGGGGTAAAAGTCAAGCCTCGACTGAGCTAAACATTAATGACGTCCTAAAGCCCGAGTAGAAAAAAAATATGCGGTCATTAAGGACCATCTCCTCCCACCAAAGTGGAGCATCAAACTTGATCAAGCATCAACTGGTCATAATCAACTTGGTCTGTTGTGCCATTAGAGTCCCCAGTGGAAAGATTTAAAAAAAAAATATATATATATATATATATATATAAAAGGACTTCCCGAACGCAAACACTCCTCCATCATGTCCCGGTGGTGTACTAATAGCACTCTGTAGCAGCACTCCACTCCGTCTCTGGCTAATGGAGCGTGAAAGCAAGCGGCACTGCATCAAATGCACAAGCGGAACACGCTCCTGCTCCAAGCACAGGCACAAGGACAACCATTAAAGCTGGAGGTGCCTCGGAGCCAAAAGAAACGAAGTGAGGGTGACCTGAAACTGAGGGCTTTGCAACAAAAAAAAAAAACAAAAAAAAAAAACTAAAAATACATATTGGCAGCAAGAGCAACTTCTCATACAACTGACGGTGTGAATCGAAAGACAAAAAAAAAATTAATTGATTGCGGGGAATGAGAAAATCTAATTTAAAAGAATTCTATTGGGAAAACCAGAAAAATGGTCAAATTGCGTGATTAGAAAAACCTTCCAAGCAGTCCTGAGAGCTGTACAGTCGTATCATTCGGCCAGCTATCCGAAGAATTTCCATTTCAATGACGCTCTAGTTTGGATTCTTTTTCCTAAAAGTCCACCTTTAGACATACTAGTGTATCTCAGAAGAGTATATCATGAAAAGGCGTGTTGTTTTGTAATTTAATTCAAAAAAATGAAAACTTGAGGCTGAAATATTTCAAACCTTTTTTTTTTTTTTTGTTTAATTGGGATGATTATTACTTTCAGCTCATATCAGCTCAAAATCAGAAATCCAGTATCTCAGATTATTAGAATATAATCCTATTAATCCTAAAATTAATCAAAAAGGATTTACAATACAGAAATGCCCAGTGTTCAATGATACAGTCAGTACTTGCTGTTGCTCCTTCACTACGAATTACTGCATCAGTGTGGTGTGGCATGGAGATGATCAGCTTCTGACACTGCCGAGGTGTTACTGAGACCCAGGTTGCTTTGATAGCGGCCTTCAGCTCGTCTGTAATTTTGGGTCTGGTGTTTTTCACCTTCCTCTTTACAATATCCCATAGATTCTCTATCAAGAGAAGCACATTAATACACAGAAGCACAGTAATATCATGGTCAGCAAACCATTTGGTAGTAGTTTTGGCACTGTGGGCGGGTAAGGAAAAGGAAATCAGCATCTCCGTAATGCTTGTCGGCAGATAGGAGCATGAGGTGCTCTAAAAACTTCACACTGAACATCAAGCACCTTCGATTCTGCGCCTCTCCACTCTTGCTCCAGACTCTCAGACCTTGATTTCCAAATGAAAAGAGGACTTTGGAGAACAGTCCAGCTTGTTTTCTCCTTAGCCCAGGTGAGACGCTTCTGATGTTGTCCCTGGTTCAGGAGTGGCTTGATATTAGGTATCCTGGAGACGTCTGTGTGCGGTGGCTCTTGATGCACTGACACCAGCTTCAGTCCAGTCCTTGTGAAGATCTCCCAAGTTCTTGAATTGACTTTCCTTGACAATCCTCTTTTCCCTTCCAGTCAACTTTCCATTCATTTGGTTTGATACGGCACTCAGAGAACAGCCAGCCTTTTCAGCAATGACCTTCTGTGGCTTGACTGTGGTTGCGTGTACTGAACCAGACCCAGAGATACGCAGTATTTATACTATTTGAATAATATTTGACTAAACCTTCAAATTGAAATATTCGAATAATTTGAGAACGTTTTTTTTTTTTTACATTTTTTGAGCTATAAGTATCAAACTTAAAACTGAAAGAAAAAAAAAAAAAGCTTGACCCGTCTCTGTTCGCCTGTAATGAGTCTAGAATGTATGAAATTTTCACTTTCTTAAATAACTGATGGAAAATATCACACATTTTCGCTATATTATATTTTCTGAGGTTAGGCCAGGTTATGACCACTTTTATTTATAAATGGCCGTCAGTACCGGAGGCCCACAGGCAAGACTTACATCTTCCATACTTTGTGGTCCAAATTCATTGATGGTTAAAAGGAGATTCGCATTTAGCTGAATGCAACTCGACGTTGTTGTAATTTGTGTAAAAGGTCATACGTTGAAGGAAATACACGTTCCCCTTTGTCAATTTCTAGTTAGATCTTTCTAGAATTTAAAATGTGTTGAGGTTTTAGCTGATACTTTTTTGTAGAATTAATCAGAAATGCTATAGAGCCATTTATACATAATTCAGTGCTTCTGAATTCTTGGATCTTTGTAACATTCGGACGTAAAGCTGTACGTTTTCCAGCACAGCAAAGCCTTTACACTAATTGTCATTGACTTCAAAAGAACAATAGAAAAGTGAGGCTGGAGGGCGAAAGACTTATAGCTTGTTTATAGCTGCTATAACGTAAGTGATGACAGGAACTAACTTGTTTCAGGATGGTGTACAGCATATCATTTGCAGTGGCAAATTGCTGGGGTATAAGAGGAATCAGAGGTTGCTACAAACATGCATTCATTTAAAAAGCAGTTAGTGGGAAACGTCTAGAGCCTGTGGATAGAGCCGAAAGGCTATACAATGTGAGCAGTGGTTGGACTGCATTGGGTTGCTGTTGTTTGGAACATGAGATATTGTATCTCGTACAGAATCCAAGCCGTACGTGAAAAAAAACATTTATATTTGTGTCTGTGTTAACAGTTATTTTAGGATAAACAAAGAAGGATTATTCTTGGGAATGGTCCTGGGTGCTTGCCTCCCTCCAAACATCTAATCTGCAAAACAAAACTGGGTGAGCGTAAAACTTAAATTTACAGTCACCGAGCTAAATCTCACAGTATCAATCCCATCACAGCAGAGCAAACTCCACACTGGGTTTGAAATCAGACCACCCTGAATAAGATGCCACTGCGATAAGGAACCCGCTCAGAACGTCTGTGCTTCCCAGCCGTTGGTCTCCACCCGCTGTCCGCTTCACTCTGAGAATCATTCCTCACAGGCAACTGGGATTTTCAGGCTCAAAGATCTGAGAACTCTCTACTTAAGGTCGGACTCTAACAGGCTTGTCAATGGGGATTAACTTGAGCAGATTCCATTCGAAAGTTCACACGATATTAAAAAAAAAAAAAAAAAAAAAAGGAGAGCAATGAGGAGAGCCTGGGAGAGTTAAGATCACGATGAAGCTCAGACTTCATGAACCTTCAGTTCTTTTCAGAATAACCAGTACAATCCTCTTCATGTCCCGATCACGATATGAACAAAAGACAGGTATACCATTATTACTAAAGATGCATCAAATAAAAAAAATGTGGAATATGAGATTTCTTTTAAAAAATTAAAAGAAAAAAAAAAAAGTATAGTAGTCATATTTAGATTTTCTCTGGATTTCACTTTGGCAATTTGGATCTGACAACACACGTTTTACTGAACAAAACACATCTTTTTAAACAAATGAGACTAAAACAATGCAGACAATTTAGAAGGTATGCTTTGTGTGCAGATTGTGAGAAAGATAAATTTCCAGAGCTTTTAAGTGGGTGGCTCAAAATGATGGTGAGAGAGAGAAGGACTGTGGGAGACTTCAATTAAATTCAATCGATGTACATAACACTTAAGGATAGACTTTGTCACAAAGCAGCTTGACAGAAAACCAGATGCCAAGTGCCCACTTACATAATTAGAACTAAAGACTAGCTACTAAAAAAAATGAAAGAGTGAAACTAATTAATGAAACTAGCTAATCCAGAGAAAGGGTATATTGCCATACAATAACTTATATATATATATATATATATATATATATATACTGAACAAAAATATAAACACAACACTTTCGGTTTTGCTGCCATTTTGCATGAGCTGAACTCAAAGATCTGAAACATTTTCTACATACACAAAAGACCCATTACTCTCAAATATTGT
>JAOVYU010000047.1:25523887-25538066 GCA_025674565.1 Synodontis membranacea
TATATATATACGGAAGACAAGTCTGTGAACGAGACCTCCGCAGACACTGTTTGCAAACTGAGCCTACCCTGGTGCTCGCATGTTTGCAGTCCTCGCAACTCGTGTCCCTGTGATGTGGATTTGGCAGCAAAATAAGCCTCAAGAGTTCAGCCGCAATGCCATTGTGACCCATGGGGTTGAATCGCTTTCCACATGAAATTTTGTATACACAGACTTGAAAACAGAGCAGAGCAGAAACAGAGGCTTGCCCTTCCTCCAAGCCACATGAGTAACAGCTTTTCAATTGGCCTGGGATTTGGGGTGGCATGAAACACAAAATCATCAACTCTCTTCACTGCAGTAGGCCATGTTTATGAACGACATGTAGAGCTAAATCTTGCACAGCTGTAAACGAGGACTAACAGCCCATCTTGTTCTGTCACGGGGCATGGGGGGAAAAAGCAAGACAAACCAGCCAACCTTCTCCGGGCCCTGGGTCTTTCCATTCCCAGATGAATTTCTAAAAACCCAAAGTGGTTTCCAGCGCTACCTGAGCTTTTGAAGTATGTAACCCAGTAGCCAAGATGACCACAGGAGGGCAGAACCCTACCATTTAATGATATCTGAAGACCCTTATCCCAGCAAGGACTTCTGAGCCATGGGAACCCTTTTGTTTAATAATGCCCTATTGTGTCTGAGCTCAAAAGTACTCCTTGTTTGAAGACTAACCACAACAGCATTTACTCATTATACACCCCTCCCATTTGACACATTGAAATGGCTGAGAATGTTTCAAGGGTAAGCGCCGAATTTTGCGTCTTCGACCGATTCCTGGTTTGTCGGGGGGGGGGGAGTTCTCTCTTCTTGATCCCCCAGCGTCTACTAGTGCCTTAAAATATCGCATTCATTAGAAAATGGCAGGCAGCTTCGTGATATCTAATCGTCTTTCCCCAAACAACCTTACAACTAAACTTGGCACATTGTTCTTACGGCAGGGAAGTTCCCCTGGGGAACCACAATTAGCAGGAGATAAGGACATCACTGTCCCTCAGAGATCATGAAGTGAAATCCTAGATGGCATTTGGTCAAATTAAAGCTTAGCTTTAACACCCTTTGTCTGTTTTGGGTTACCTCCACCTCAACGGCCTTTTTGTGTGAACTCTAACCAAAGCTGCCAGTTACTGCACTTTTGGTTTTGTTTAATGTATTCTTGGGTTTGCCGAATGCATTTCAGCTAGGATGTTATCCAGGTGACTTAGGCAATTCGTTCAGGACCCGGGGAAAAAAAAAAAAAAAACGTGTCCTGTCTCTGTTTCTCCCACACATTTGTTTGAAGTCCTTGGATGGGGCTTTCCGAAGATAGACTCCTCATATGAAAGTCATTTCGAAATGCACTTGCCGCCAATTACCATTATTCAGCCAAGTGTAAGAGATATTGAAAGCTTGTCCTGCAAATTCAGCTTTGTCTTGTCTTTGCCTTGTTTTTGTTCAATTTGTCTGTGGCACTCTGGGAAATCCCTACTCACGTTGGTGCTAATCCAAACATTATTCTTTTTTTTTTCTTTTCTTTCCCTGAAGAAGGAGCCCGGAAGAAGTACGGTACACCATTTTAGAACATCCGCGCCGCAGTTTGACTTATTGGTCTTGACGCGCTGATAATTTTGCTATTAATGTCGAAAGAACGGTCATGTACTACTTTTGACCTAAAAGTTAATTTTCATTTCCCCTTCCGTTAAGATTCAAGACCCTATTACTGTGTCTGGGGTCCAAACGAATGGATATTATAGACCATGACTGTTGTCATTAAAAGGCACAGAATCCTCACTGGTTTTCAAGGCTGTCTTCATGGTCCAGATGAGTCTGGGTTGCGTAATGGAAATAAACAGCATTGCAGATTATTTCCATTCCCTCACATACTCTGCAACAAGGAAAGAAGCCATGTTGCATTTTTATTGCAGTAGTCGTAAATGGGTAACAGCACAACTGACCAGATTTTTATCTCTACCCAGCCTTTTATAGCAACCGAAACAATGTTTTGCAGTAATATTCTTCATTTTTTATTTTTTTTTATTTTTTTTTTTTTGGAAGAAAAGCCGTCTCATTCAGACCCTTGTTTTGATATTGAGTGGTGATGATTATGTGTACAGCCATTATGTGATGAGTACGAGCCAGACCTAACCAAGCCCTGCAATTTAGGGTTTACCATCATAGGCCATGAGGGAGTTCTCATTGCTTCTGCCTGTTCCTCTTTAAATCTTAATGAATGGGTTATGGACTAAATGGAGACTACATGGCAACATCTCTCTTAAGGTCCGAGCATATTGCTGTCATATTTTGTAGTCATGATGCAGTGGAGACTTAAATTTAGTAGGTCATTAAATTTGCTTTCCACACAGAGACACTACAGATTATTATTATTATTATTACTTTATTTTTATCTATTTATTTATTTTAATCACACTGTTTTAAGTTAAGAACACCTTGAAATGGAAATGGAAATCCGTTGGTTAAATCAAGTCAAATCAGTTCACTGGAATTGTGTGGCATAGTGATTTAATCATCCCTATACGATCTTACACTGCCGTCATATCCAGTGATGCTTGCTCCAGTTATGAATATGAATAGTTTTGCAAGTTTAAGCCGTCTGGATTTAGTCTTTTTAAATGGTGAAAATGTATGAGATGGTATTCTCTGTCCTGTTTTGTTTTTTTCCTTTATTAGGTTTACATTTACTATTTAATAATTTGTTAAATTGCTTTCAAACATCCGCGTATTGGTTAGGCTCATAACCGATTGTGGTTAAGCTAGCCAAACTGTGGTTAACTTAGCTGCACATAAAATTTAGGAGCTTTAAGACACTTAGTGGACGACCCTGCACTAAGAAAACTTGTCCAACTCTAGGAAAAGGGTCAACCGTTCAATCCAAGATGACGTGGAGTGCAAAATCGGTAACGGACAAGTTGTCACAAAAGAAATTAACACTATGAATCTTCAGAATAACTTAAATGAAGTTCCTCTAGAGCAGCGGTCCACAACTTTTCTTGTACCACGGACCGGTTTCATGCAGGAAATTTTTTTCCCGGGGAGCGGGTATAGCCGCGGGGGGTTCTCATAGCGGGTGTGGAGCTTGTGTATCACCTGTTGCGATGAACCCTAACATAGGTAGGAATCTTGGTAATTTCATTTAAATGCCACTTTCTTTTTGCTGGCAATCCCATTCTGGCTCTTCTGCTGTCCCATCATTTGCTCGTTCCTTCCCGAAAAAGCTCTCCAGTGAATTTTGTTTTTGTATAATTTTTTTTCAAGGGTTAGCTTGTGTGGCTGGTGCATGAAAAAGTGCCAGAGTCAAGTGCGGTAGTGAGGCGAGGGCGGAAACGGTCGTTTTTCAAAATAAGATCTGGAAGACTAACGAAAGAGAAATAACCATAATTTTAACCATGTAATTTTTTCTTTGCGGCGCAGTTCCAAATGATCCACGGACCGGGGGTTGGGGACCTCTGCTCTTCAGGGTTGCCTGGATTATTTTTCTTGATAGGGTTAGTTGCCCTACCGAAGCTTGGTGCAGAGGCGAGTCTTTTGAATATAAACCTAATGATACTCCTTAGCGCCACCCCATATCCGTAGGTTTTAATTTACCTGGTCTGGACAATTAAATTGTTAATCAGTGTTTTTTTTTTATGGTGGATTGCAATCAAGGGGAAACAAAACAATATCTCGAGCTATCCACCATGATTGCCTTTACCGATTCAGAGACCGCTTAAAGAGTTGAGGTGCACTTTTGGTAAGAGTGGCAACACAATCCACTTGACAGAGGAAGAGAAATGGAAGCCAACTCTTAACCTTTGCACCACATCTGGATTCTATTAGATCTTTCTCATCCCCTTTGTCAGCAAGTGGAGGTCCCACCTAAATCATGACCATCACTCTACCTGCTGTCATCACATTGCACGCACTCGCGCACACACACTGCTAAATGTCACATATCAATGGTTAACTATAGAAGCCGTGCTATCTGCACTGCCAGAAGCTACAGATTAAGTTACCACCATAAACATCTCTGATTCTGATGCAGAGCTTCAGTGCGGGCTTATTTGGCCACACTCGCATAGAGAAATGTAAATCATCTTTCCAGCAATCTGGTTGTGTTTATCTAAAGCCATCCTCGTTTCGAAGCCACAAGCAAACCATCCAGTTTATCCGCTCTCTGGGTGGCGAGTTTGCATTTTTTATACAGTATATTTACATGCCTCCTGTTTTGTCTGGCCTTAGTGTGGAACTTGATGCTCTTTCATGTTTGGGGTACAAATAATTGTTTTTAATTGAATGTGATGTTCCACACATGTTTGGTCAGTGTTCTACACATCCTTCCTGAGCTGTCCAAAGTGCTGAATCAAAGAGCTTGCTCAATATCGAACAAGATTTATTATGTTTGATGTTCTTAATTTGGGATCGAAATATCTGGATAACTTCACAGCCAACTGGTTTTTGAAGCAGGTTCTGTTTGGCAAGGGTGGGAATGAGGGGCTTGCCTTGACGGGATGAGATGTTTCCGAAGCAGCAGAGACCTATTAGTGGAGTAAGAAGAATGGACAGCATGGGAGCAGTGCACTTTTTCTCATAGCGGGACAGTGAAAAGAATCCCACTGAAGAATCCCACTGAATTGTCCCTCTGAGACGCTTAGATAAACACGGTACTCCAATAGACCCGGTGTCTGGTTACGGCCAGAGCCGAGGTGAAAGAAAAGAGTTGCAGAGCATTGTGCAAAGCATTGTGGTCTTGTCTACTACTCTACCCCCTTTCTTTCTTTTTTATTACTTGTTGTGCTGTTGTTGTAGGTAACTTGTACCAACTTCTACCAACCAGACACCACTATCAGTTCTCAAACGAACACAAAACAACATGCCTTGCGGATCAAAAAACCTAAGACAGGCGATTCGATCTAATAATTGATTGAATCCAGTGTTTCTGTGACAGATGAAGTTATCCCACGGTTGTGAGATAGCCTGAGGACACACTTAGGTATAAATACAACAGGGGCAGCACTTACGCCCTGGCTTCATGGCCGGAAACTTCCTGAAATGAAACAGAAACCAGGGATCGGCATTGGGGGGGGGGGGGGTCAGTTTCAACCATTGTCATCACCTTAACCCTCCACCAACCCGAAAAGCTTCACAGAGATGAACAGACCACCCCCTAACCCCCCTCCCACCACCACCACCACCACCACCAAGAGATGACGATCTCATTTCAGCTTTTACAGGATAGGAGGTTTGGCAGCAGAACCTCCCAGTACCTAAAATAAGACCAGCGGCTCCATCGCAGTGTTCCGTCAAGACTGGATGAGGTTTAATCTTATGCACTTCAGTTTCAGTTCAGTACCCCAGAATACAGCCTTTGGGAAGAGACCTCTAATTAAGTTTAAGTACATTAGTGGGAGCGAGTATTATATAATATAAAAAGCTCTAGTGACTCTAATGACTCCACAGCCACCCACAAAGATTTGGAAACAGTATCAAAACTGCCACTCACTGCGGTCAGACGCTCAGCAGGGTGGAAATGTACACGGAGCTGTTCAAAACCTCAGAAACCTCCAGACAACTACCATTAAGAGATTTGGTTCCCTTGATAACTAGTGTTATACATTACCAAACACCTCTCAGTTTCGTAGAGTGAATGAAAGCGGCTAAATAGGGTGAACGATCTTTATTTATTTATTTATTTATTTATTTATTTACTTATTTATTTATTGGACTCCTAAACAAATGGTACTCCGGACTGGTTATGAGCCTTATTCCGCCAGAACCTTCCGGTCTCGTGGGTGCCACACATGCCACGTAAAACAACCCGGGCAGCCCTCGTACTGTTAGAGAAACCTCTACTGACTTGCATTTCTCTGTGGCCATTTAATGAGTTTTTGTGGAACATACGAGTGGCTTATGCAGCGTGTTTCTCATTTCATTGGCTAGAATTTGAGCAGTTAAGCTTTTGAGCCGCGCAATAATAACCCGATTGCTCAAGTCAGGGCTCACTGTGTACCGAGGCTCTTACAGTGCTTGTTAAACCTAATCCTGCTTGTACTTTACTTTGATCTAGCATAAAAGTAGCTACTCTGTCAGTCTGCTCAAACAGAGTTCAATACGTTATCGCAGGAAAATAGGCTGATACATGATACCGCACGTTACACGTTCATAAATTTGGCAATTTGAACCGAATTCTAATGAGGATTCTCTGATCTGTATCTCTCTTATACAGCCCCCCCCACACACACACACGTCTTCTTAAGTTTCACATTCTCACTCCTCCTGAGACGCCCTCACGCTGCAGTGTTTTACATATGTTGCTTTAATTTCCATGGATACTAGGCATACAGTGTGCTCATTAGCTTTACAGGGACAAGTGTGTTCATGTATGCCAAACTAGAAGGTGTCAATGGAGCACTCCTGTTAATTTGTCATAATAGGTTTGATTTATGCTTTTTTTTTTTTCTTTTTTTTCTTTTTTTTTGCTTTACCTCGCAAGCCAGGCAACGTGGTCCAAATATTTGTCCCGTACCAATAAACCGAGCCACGTTATATTTAGAGCTTAAGACTTGATTAGTCATTTCATGGGTACATTTTTAAAGAGGTACTCGGCACCATGTTGTCAGCTCACAGGTTCCCTGAGCTCAGGTTACTGTACGCGTGGAGTGATGCATGTTCTCCTCATGTCTGTGCTGGTTTCATCAAGGTTCTCTGGTTTCCTCCCAGAAACATGTCAGTAAGTTGACTGGCAACGACAGATTGCCCCTGGGCGTGAATGAATGCACATGGTGTCAAGGTGCTCCAATTCAGGGTGTATTCCCATGAGGCGGGAACACACCCTGAATGGGAGCACCCCGGAGATATCATGATAGGGTCTGGTGAGGATAAATCAGTTACCGAAGATAAATGAATGCATTTTCAAAAAAGTTAAGATGGGGGGGGGGATAATTTACTTACACTCGGTAACTTTACACAAGAAAACAGTTCTATCTAGCGGTCTAGTTTAGGAAGCTATTAGAACTATTGTTACTACTATATTACTTTTACTACTCTTTCCTGGGGAAACCCTTTACGCCGATCGAAATTAAGCAACTCTAAGGGTTTGTCTTTCTGATGGAACCCTTAAAGGTGCTATCTGGGATCCACCAATGGAGTTATTCCCTTTCAGATCGGGTTCCAATAAATAGAACAAAAATAAAAGAGAGAGAGAGAGAGAGAGAGAGAGAGAGAGAGAGAGAGAGTTGTTACTGGGCCCTGTGTAACCACTTCTGGTGTTTAAGAAAGGATAGTGCACATAAATAGAACGAGAATTAGCTCAGCCTACAGGACAAGTTAGGACAAACACCAGATATGACTTGCTTATTTGGTAAGACGCTTTTAAAAAGGTAGGTCTTCTCGCATGTGATCGGAACTCTGCCATCCTGAAAGACCCAGGAGGGCAAGGAACTTGTTCGGCATTGCGAATTGTTTGGCAAGAGTTTTTAAAAGTGCTGACGTGTAAGACTGGGATACGTGTAATGTGTACAAAGAAATATTCTGGTATTTCTTACATTGTCCTCTTTGGTAATTACTGTGACGAAGAGGGTATTGTTGGCCCGGCTTCAAAATACAGGTGGTTCGGGTATTAAGAACCTTGGTGTGCTTATCTTCTGTCTGACCTGCTCAGGGCAAAATGACTGTAGAAAAAAAAGAAAGAGAGAAACTGCTTATCAGTTTTTAGTAATGTACAAGAATCCTCAATCATGATACACTCATCCGGTATCTACTATCTAATCAAATCTGAAGATATACCACCACATTGCTTTTGGGAAACTGGGCTAGCAAAGTGAGACATAAACTGCCGTAGTATAAACTGTGATGCCTGTGAGATCCTCTGATGAATGATGGCATAGTGGTGGTGGTGGGGTGTGTGTGTGTGTGTGTGTGTGTGTGTGTGTGTGGGAGGGGTACCTAGGTAAAGTTATCCTGTGGGAGCCGCCCCGTTTGTGTGATCTGCCCATTCAGGTGGTGTAGAGGGGGAAGGGGGGAGGAAGGATGTCTCCTGCCTTGATGAAACCCTGGCGTCCCTTTTGTTGTTTGTGAAAACAAAACAAAAAGACTTCGAGAGCCAAAAACAGAGGAGGAAGGGGAGGGGGTTTGAGTCAGTCAAGAGCAACAATGCAGTCTGCACTCTGGATTAGACATGATGTCACGCACCGAGGTCCCTGGTGAGGGTCAGGTAGGGTGGGGCGCTCTCTTCTCTCATTCACGCGCGCACACACACAAATTCATTCATGCACATTCTGTAACTGTCTTTCTCTTCCTCCGTACCTGTTCTTCTCTTCATCCCTATTCATTCTGTCTCTGTCTGTTTCCCTTTGATTTTATCATTGTTCCCGCTCTCTGGCCATAACTCCATTCTTCTCTCTTGCCATGCATGAATGTGTGTTTTGTGCATGCATTTGGGCGTGTATGTGTGCGCGTATGCACATCCACGAGCGTGTGAATGAACAGTATGTGGGAGTTGCCAGCCACATAATGGGACTCCTCACAGCTTCACTTCCGCACGGTGGTCATTTGAAACGCCCATTTCCAGGTCATTCATTCAGAGCAATCCCCAGTGAACGTGCCTCTGCCTGGTGAGGCCTGCTAAAGGATCACTCCCATGGGAATTACATACACACAGCAGCAGGCATGCTGGAAGGAAGAACCTAGAAAGCACGTACATGTCTACGCTTTTTAAATCATCCTTTACTGGCTGCACCATTAAGTCCTTATGAACCCAGAAGATGTTTTGACGTAACACCATAACTGATCCAAAACGCTGTATATCTGCACCCTGGTCCTCCTGGAATTTGAAATAGTTTATATGTTTACACTAACAGATTGCAATGCAATGTGTTCCCCCTTTTTACAAAAAAAAAAAAAAAAAAAAAAAAAAAAAAAAACACCAGGAAATACTTGAGTATTAGCCATTTTCGCCATCTACACCCACATGCATGCACAAGTACAAAGCGGTATTTCCTTTAAGATTGATTGGTAAATGATACCGCATGCCTTGTTCACACAATTGCCAGCTCTAAATGAACATACTGAAGGAGGGCGAACTCGTGGGTGGTCAGGAGCAAATTCAAGACAGGAACTTGGAAAGCTGTAGTTCCACAAATACCTCTCTATATTAATGTATGCGCAGACACAAATTTGTACCATAAATGGGAGAATTTCGCACGTGCAATTCTACAGTACGTTACAGCCCAACTACGAAGAAAGAAGGAGAGAGACCAGATGCCTGACTTAGTATGGTGCCACCACCAGCAGCATCCACCCCATGCCCTTAAGTCACAGGCAAGAGTCCAAAACAACCGTACCATTTCCCTCCATAGAAGCATGTGGTTGTTAGCATAAGGGTGCAGGAGTAAGGGGAGTAATGCTAAAGCTTGCCGTTGGCTCTATTACCTGCACACAGGCTAAAGCGGATGCTGGCAGGCATGGCCTATCTCAGCCCATAAATAAAATCCCTGTGCGGAGCATATTTCCCCACCCAGAACTCACCATGTGTTTCTACCTTTGGCTTGATTGCTAACAGAGAGTGATTGCTCCGGCTCTGAGCCCAAACTTTAGTTCAAGCTCGGTGGTCAAGCCAGTGATCCGGGGTTCGACTCTACTGTGCGCAAGAACCTGTGGGAGGACCTATGGTCTAACCGACTCATGGAAGTCTCTAGCAATTGTTCTGTCTCTTTATTTAGATATAGGAAATCGTACCCTTTGCCACCCACAAGTAGTCAATGGTGCCTATCCAGTTTAAAGTGCTAAAGTGAGACTTCAGGACAAAGGACCCTTTCTGGAGATGAAGGATAACAGTTGATGTGGATGGAATGGGGGGGGGGGGCGGGCTGGAGAGGCCCTCCTGGGAGAAGGAGTGGCAGTGTCATCGTCTTGCACCGCTAAAAGGTGCACAATGCAAGAGGATATCGTATGTTTCTGTTTGACAAATGGATCTGCAGCAGTGACTATGGTAAAGGTGATCACCCCCCATGCATGGTACTGTTATGCACTACAATTAACGGCAAGAGACAGAACCAAGGGAAGATCTGGGTAGATGCCCGACACCAAACGTGCTTCAGGGAGCAAAGTCCCTGTCATGCATCAACGAACCTCGAATTGAACATTGACGGGCAAGCTACACAACGGTCAACCACAGCGTTTGTCGAGATTCTGCTGAAAGTTCATGACGTCACACACATACAGCAAACTGATGTGTCAGCTTCATGGCAGCGAGTGAAACAGGGCGTAAAACACCAGCGAACACCAAACCACCAAGGGTGTTGAATGAGTCTTCATAACACTGGTGACCACAAGAGGAAGACAAAGTGAGAGACGTGGCAAGTACCCACTGTTGGCGAAGTAAAAGACGCCATATATAATAAATTAGGGAAGTGTTTGCTTGCAGGCAGTCACACTGAACCCCAAACATGCTGAAGATAAACAGGATGGAAACCACAAGAAAACCACCAACTGTCATGTGAGGGTTACACAGAGAATCAGTAGGACTCAGCTACCAAGCCAATTCCGGCTTAAGCACGGAATTTACAGAAGCAACGGAAAACTGGCCACGGTAAACGCCAGATAATGCAATAACTTGGATGCTAGGTTGTTTAAGTCTACATCTAAATCTAGGATTGTGTCTATCCCAGACTCGGAACGTCAGGTTACTTTTAAAATACCCGACCAGGCCTAGTCTTTGGCCATGTTTTGAACGAATGGTTTTTTTTTTTTTTTTTTTTTTTTTTTATGATTTCTGATTCACATCTCTACATAAACCCTTTAATATCACATGGATTGTGCATTTGTCACTAATATGAATCAATACATTTTCCAGACCGCTTCCCCCACTCCAGGCTTTCCAATAATACTCAGTCTAGTAGTGTGAATCAGGCCAGCTGCTGATCAAAGTGAGGCCATGACCCTCCCACGGCACATCCTGCATTCCTCCTTAAACACATTCACATGCACTCTATCGCTCTCTACACAACTACACATCCATCATCTCGAATCCCACCACTTCTTCTTCTTCTTTTTTTTTTTTTTAATTCTTAACAATTGTAAAGCCAACAATAAGCTTTCACGACTACAGAAGGAGGCCAAAGGTTCCCGTAGACTTAGACCATGTTTAATAATATGCCATTTTGAAGCTACAGTATATATCCAAAAGCTTTTGAATGGTTTCCAAAGCAAAGAGCCAAAGCACATCTTATTCCGTACCCGATTCGTGTTTAATAGGAGCTGTACAGTTATAATAACCGCTAAAAAATATACTGGATTTGTGTCAGTCGGAGAGGGTTAAGACACTGCCATAATAACATAGGTTCAGGTCCCATGCTGGTCCAAAGACATAAGGTTCTCATCAAGAGATTGTACACTCATCTTAATTATTTTGCACAAACGAAAGTTAATATTCTGAAGAATATTAGGCATATAATGTTAAAGCAAGGTGTGACTTCAAAATGTAACATCTCACCAGGCATACAACATGTTTACCGTGGCCTTTTGTCAGTAATCCCAGAAATCTGACGCAGCTACGTAACCGTTTCTGCCATATCTAATCGGAACCACACGCTATATGATGTTATCTTTTTTTAAGTGATTATTAAACTGCAGTGGAAAAGACAAGCCAGTATGCATCAGCTGTGCCGGATTTTATTTTTCAAACAGAACATGCATACCATCAGAGTGATTAGGAGATAATCGTGTACAGATTGGAAGATGCCCTCTCTGCCGTGTCTGATTATCCAGTGCTATCTTCTCAGCCATTATTAAAATGGCACTGGCAACGGAAAGGATAATTCCGAACGGATCATCAGTGCTGGATTTTTTTCATTTTATTTTTTATTTTTTTTTAAAGAATGTGGATGCCATCAGAGTGATTATAAAATAATTGTGTACAGATTGGAAGGTTTCCCTTGAACCTGCTTCACAACGTACAATCATGGAGTTCAAAAGATCCTTTAATGCCCCAAAAAAAAAAAAAAAAAAAAAAGTCATCCATCTCTGAGTTAAAGAAAGGCTCTGTGGTTCTAATAACCTTTGCTGATGCTGAACAGATCTTTTGTCAAAATGACTCAAATCACTATGTCTTAGATGTGAAATAATAGGTGGTTATGCAAAAAAAAAAAAAAAAAAGATATCTCGTGACGGGGCGAAATCCACTAATTGTCACTTAATCAAGCTGCCAAAAACAAATACTGTACAGTTTTCATCCTGGGGATTTATGTTGACCAGGCACAGATTAAATGATTTATACTTAGGAAGACCAAAATTAAGTAATGAGCACTGACATTAAAGTTGGGAATGCAAATAACGACCTGGAACAGAGCACAATCCCAGCTTTCAACTTCTAGTTACAAAAAAAATAAATAAATCTTGGGCCAAAATGAAACGTCACACCAAACTACTACAAAGAAACTGGCGGAGTCTCATCCAGCTAATAAATAATGCAGGATGCCTTTGCTTGGTAGTCTGATACTGTCCTGGCTTGCAAGTTCAAACAGTACCTCTAAGAGGCAATAGGAAAGAATTTTCAGTTTACGACATTACCAGTTACTCGACCCTTTGTCTGGACACCGTATCCACACTACACCTGTAAGTTTTACCCGGCGTTCCCAGGATCGGCTCCGGATCTGTGCCTAGGATCAAGCAGGTACCGAAGACGAATGAAGGAGTTTTGTTTACGCTCAAGCTCAACACACTGAAACCTATCGTCGCCGAAGAACAAGACCGGAGCGGCATTCCAGGTGAAGTCAAGTTTAAAGTTCACATCACAAGCATGTCTCGCCGAGCTTTCAGAAGCCTTAACGCTTTCCCAGAATCCTCGGCACCAAGTAACAGGTCGCCATTTTCGAAGCCATCGATTCCATCTGCGTGGATGGATCTGGCAACATCCTATGCCGTAGCTCTTACATCGTAACGTGAAATCGAAGAGATTTCGTTAAAAGTATTTATACTTTAAATATTTTTGACAGATCCATTTCACTTTCCGTATATATATTGGATCCGAACTAGCCTTGACCTTCTCGCAGGCGACTGCAAAGGAAAGAAAACATAGAGAGACATGAAAAGGCATATTTTGTTCAAAGCTTCCATGTATGATATGGGAATGACAATAAAGCTCATGATGGGTTTGGAAGGGTTCACCAACAGTGATTTTAATCGCTTTTGAAACAAAAACAGCACGTTGAATTCTTGGAAGTTTGAGCCAGACCCTTTAACAATCGACGATTCCCAGCAGTCTTAGACCCTTCGTGAAGGCAAAGACACGTCCTTGGGATCGAGTCTTTCGAGGAGGACTACAAAGATTCAATGGCACACTCGCCGTTCGGTAGGTTACAACGCACGGATAATTAACGGGGGGTGGATGCTACGGAGTAAAGGAGGACATTTATGGCCTTCGACGACACCCAAGTTCCATGATAAAAGATATCTATTTGCTTTGTGCTTGGGTGCATTTGAATTCTCGATCCTGATTGGTCGGAAGGTATTGATCCATTTTCTATAACAGCCATTTTGACTGTAGTGCAGATGCAAGGCAAATCTCTCATTCTAATATGCTGTCATTTCTACAGTATCAGCGTACGTGGGGACTTGCGTAACAGATGCCTCGAATGAACTGATTAAAAAACCTGTATAGTTGTTGACATACAGTATTGATGCTACACGTAAGGGCGTGCTGATTTAACATTTATGGAAGGAGTCTTCCTTGTCAGTGCTTTGTATCAGTTGGAGGTAAAGCTGTGCCTTTAAGTGATTATGACAGAGGGTTTTGTGGTTAGCAAATTGTATTGTTTTGTCTATTAGCTTCGAGAGACAACATACGAAAATGAAGGGCTATGAAATATTGTACTGTCAGTGTGGTATGTGGACAGGAGTAACGTGCTCCACACTGTGCCGCTATTATGAAAATAATGCACTTAGAAAGCACCGCGTCCACCTGCAACCCCCACGTTCCGTCAGGCGAATCATATTCGTATAGCAACAGGGTCGGTCATCTCATCCCCCTGATATAAAAGCACATCCCGAAGTGTTCTCTTCTCTTCTCTTCTCGTCTCGTCTCGTCTCGTCTCTTCTCGTCTCTTCTCTTCTCTTCTCTTCTCTTCTCTTCTCTTCTCTTCTCGTCTCGTCTCGTCTCGTCTCGTCTCGTCTCGTC
>JAOVYU010000047.1:25564314-25576619 GCA_025674565.1 Synodontis membranacea
ATTTATTCATTTACTCAGTTTGTTTGTTTGCTTGTTTTAAGTAGCCCCCTACGAAGTTATCTTCATCTGCCTTTGGAGGATTATAATGAAACAAAGCCACCTCGGGGGCACCTGTCTCCAAAGCGCGCGGGCGCGCGTCAACCCTACCTGCACGGGAACGTTGGACTTCTTGGGCGGTGCGTGAGCTGCGGTGCCCGGGTGCGTGGACACGGCTGCGGCTTCTGCGGCGGTGGCGGTGGCGGTGGGTGCCTCTCCGAGCGGCGCCGTTTTGATGGAGTTGTTGTTCTTGTTGTGGTTGGCCGCTCTGACTCCCGCGTGGCTCAGCAGCAGCGCGAGCAGCCAGCAGCAGCAGCAGCATGAGCTCCGCGTCAGAGCGAGCATCCTCCCTCCCGGAGCGCACGGAGCTTTCTGCTTCTTCTCCTTCTTCTTTAAACTCTCTTTCTTTGCTGGAGAGACTTTTTTAGCTTACGGGGTTGGAAGTGTAAATTTAAAAACGCATTTAAAATAATAATAATAATAATAATAATAATAATAATAATAATAATAATAATAAATAATGAAAAAAGTCCCGTGCGGTAATGTCCGTCAAAAGGAAAAAAATAAAAAATAAAAAAATAATAATGATGTAAAACTTTCAAAAAAAAAAAAGTAAAAAAATTATAGTGTGTTAAGCAAACGCAGGATAGATGAAATAATTGTCAGGAGTTTCTCTGTCTCTGTCTCTCTCTGTTCCGGTTAATCCGTGCGCCTGTACCGGCATACACTGTTGCGCCTCTGTGATGGAGACCGCGCGCTTTTATAGCTCTCTTTCCCTCCGCCCCCATCAAAGCACTGAAGGGAGGATGGTGCAGGAGGACGATGTGCATGAGACACACACACACTTAGGCATGTGCATGCACCGGCTGGAGCCTATGGATAATAATAATAATAATAATAATTCAAGGATTCAAGGAAGGTTTATTGTAATTCGCATCACGTTTGCATGAGGTGGGAACGAAATTGCGCAATAGAACCCAATAGAACAAGAAACACAATAGACAATAATGAATCATATGAAAAATAAAAAAGAAAAGAAAAATAAAGTAAATAAGAAAAGTAAAAGAAGTAAAAAGTAAAGTAATAAAAAGAAAGTCTAAAGAACAAAAATAAGTAAATAAATAAATGAAATAGAGAAAGTGCACCAACTTAAGTAGAGGTACAATATAATTATAATTATAGCAGCAATGAAGGGTAGATAGCTAGCACTGATAAAGTGACGGTACTAGTAAAGTGTCTGTAGTGTTTGTCCATTATCTGTTCAAAAGTCTTATAGCAACCAGAATGAAGCTGTTTAATAATAATAACAATAATAATAATAATAATAATAATTCAAACATGTCATGCGTGGTTCCAGCCAGTCAGGTAATCAAACATAACTAACAACCTTACCTTGGTGATATGCCCAAAATTACAGCCCCAGAATCCACCGCCAAAATTTGTAATCTATCATACAAGAGACAAGATTATGTTACCCTCCTGATGTGTCTGCTACATCCGAGAGAATGTCTGTCCAATTTATTGAGAAGCTTTCTTAATATGTCTACATATACAGTGAGGACCTGGAAACTGCGCTCAGCAGACCCAAAGCAGCAACAATCTTCATGATGGCTCTAGTTCATTGGGGTTAATCAGGAAAGGACAAGAGTTTGAGCAGAAGATGGCCATACACTATTAGGCACCGCTCGCACCCTGACTCTTCACAGACTGAAGTCCAAAGGACGGACCTGGCACTAAAGAGCGATCCAAATTACGCAGCAAAAAGGAAAAGACGATGATGATGATAATAATGTGCTTGTTTATATAGTGCTTTTCTAACTCGAAAGGTCTCTGTGTATGACATTATTTGTGCAGGAAAGGACAAAGAGGTGCGTGAAATGTTTCTGGATGAAAGGCATATTTTGCATTCAACTTGTTGGGAGAAGGATTGTGAGGACACTAAGATCCTGGTGGAGAGACCTGATCTGGTCTGGTGTTATGCACCACAGACGGACCAGTTCTGTTGACCTGAGAGTCCGAGCAGGGCTGTAAGGATAAGGCGGGGCGAGGCCACGTTGCACTTTTGTAAGCGAGAAGTTTGTGTTTGATTCTCTGTGAAACGGAGAGCCAGCATTGCTGTCGGAGTACATGCGTAATGTGTTTGGTATGAATAAAGACTCCGGCAGCTGGATATTGAATATGTCGCTGTCTATTTAGAGTTTTACGAGAAATGCTAAAAAAAAAAAAAAAAGATAATAAAAAAACTGAGGGTATTACAGTAATCTGCATCTGAGCTTGTGAAAGTATCAATCAGGGTTTCAATCAGCATCTTTTAAACTAAGTAAGTAAGGGTCAACACCTGGCAATGTTGCGGAGTTACAGTAACATGACTTAATATGGGATTCAAGTAAAATTATATCTAGGTTGCAAACATTCGTAAAAGAATGTAGGTGCCAATCTTGCGGCAGCATTGCAACGTGTGAAATCATGCAGATGCAGCTCAAACATCAGAATAAAGAAACGAAAATGTAATCTCGGTGACTTTGGCCATGGCATGACAGACATGCTGGTTTGAGTGCTGATATCCTGGGATTTTCAAGAACAACAATTTACAAAAAACAAAAAAGCATCAAATGAGTATTATTTCTGAAAGTGGAAGTGGCTTGTTGATGATTGGTTTGAGTTGCCAGGAAGCATATAATACCTCATCTAATCACCCTTTAAAACCGTGGTGAGCAGAAAAGCATCTCAGAATGCACCACATGGAGTTCCACTCCTGCCAGCCGAATGCATCTCTTACAGGAGAGATGGGATACAACTTCTGCGGTGATGAGGAACGACGGGTGACCAAAAAAAAAAAAAAAAAAAAACCCTGATCTTTTAGGGCCTTTGATTTTATATCTGTGCGATAGACACACGTAAATATTCAATGCAGTTCGATTCAATGTTATTTACAGGGCACTTTGATCCAGTGGACATAGTTACAAATCAGTTTTACGGAAATCCAGATATAAAATGTTCATTTAAAATTAAGGAGGTGACGGGGCAAGGAAAAAAACTCCCTGAGGTGAAAAGAGGAAAAATCCTTATAACGATCCCATCCTCTGAGTGAAACAAGATAGTGAGATTATAAATCATTACTCTTCTATATATATATATATATGCACATCATCCATGTGCTGTTTGTCTGCTGTAAGTCTGAAGGATTACTTACACAACCACGTATACACCTTTATGCGGAATTCATTTTATCTCTATCCAAAGGTGAACACACCTAATCGTGCTAATTATGTGCGCATAAAGTTCCACTTTTTACACTGAGGAACTTCCATTGGCACAATAATGCTATGCCTACACGCAAATCTAACCCCGATGAAGTATGTTTATCTTCACTAACCAAAAGGAAACATGTTAATAATAATAATAATAATAATAATAATAATAATAATAATAATAATAATTTTTAAAGTGCTGTTTGCTAGATTTCATACTCAGATATAATCTAAGATATCCTTGGATTAGCACATTTAAAAAAAAAATAATAATAATAATAAAAAAAAATGATGGCTGCATGCTTCATCTTCCAATAGAGTCTCATAACAGATTGTATTCTTAACCTGAGCCGGTATCTGAACGTATTCACAGACTTGTGGAAGTCGCTCTGGATAAGAGCGTCTGCCAAATGCTGTAAATGTAAATGTGGATACACTCAGGTATACTCAGGTATACTCAGATATACTCCGATAGATAGCTAGGGATATTGTGAATAGTAGTACGTACTGTACAGTCATGATGACTATGCAATTTCCAAAACTTCCTCCAAACGAATGGCCTAAGATTAGACTCACTGAACACATCGATACACATAATTAGAACGTTTTATTGTGTTCAAGATGCATAAGCTGTTTTGGCTTCTTTACATTTTTTATTTTTTTTTTATTTTTTTTTTTTACATTTTTTTTTTTTTTGAGAACCGTAGAAAAGCCTAGCTGGATCAAATTAGCTTACCAGCGTGACGGAATTTGGCTTTCATTTAGGGATAAATACGTTAAATAAACGTACGAACATTTTGGCATA
This sequence comes from Synodontis membranacea, assembly GCA_025674565.1. NCBI lineage: Eukaryota > Metazoa > Chordata > Actinopteri > Siluriformes > Mochokidae > Synodontis > Synodontis membranacea. The sequence continues at coordinate 25,568,407 of JAOVYU010000047.1, forward strand.
AACGTCAATCGTTTGGGGGGAAATGACAAGAGTGTACGGATTCAAACAAAGCAAAGACGCACAAATGGAAAAAAAAACAAACAAACAAACAAACCAGAAATAAACCCCTACCCTACCTCCTAACCTTAACCTTTGTGACATTTCGTATGAAATAAGTGAATTAGAATAAAGTGGTAAAGGATGAGACGAGAAGAAGGAAAGGTCTATGGCTTTACTTACAGACGCGAGTATATCAGTATGCATATGTTCTCATGAATTCACCTTGTCTGATAACATAGCACGTTTTGTTTTGTGACTGTGCCTTTATATAATATAATATTGCCAAGGACACATTATGAGATTAGTGCTATTATTCTACCAAAGTTTCGATTCAGTTGGTGCTGCTTATTAAAGTGTCATGAAGAAACAATGAGCGTTATAAATACTTAACTGGCTGAATCTGTATATTCCCTGGGTGAATTTTTAGGGCGGCGCATATGTTCGTGGCCTCCGAAACAACATTTATTCCCGGTTTTCTAAAACAATACACAGAGTTAGCCTTCACAGTGATCAACGTTAGATTCTACGACTTTCTGACATTTATCTGGCAAAGAATGAATACCACTGTGAAAGAAGCATTGATTTATTATTATTTATTTATTTTTAAAATGTTGGATAGAGAGTGCGTTACAGTGACCTAAACGAGTGGAAATCCGATGCCGCTGTGTCTGGTGAGCAGGCTGGATGTGATAGACTTCCCATCCAAGTTTTAAAATCGTGTCTTTCGTCGCTGATGCCTTTCGTTGTCCTTTAGGAGGATTGATTTTTCTTTTGTAAATGGTTGCTGGATCATTCGATCATTCGACAGTTTCTCCAAGACGGAGCAGCTCGTCATAAAGGCGTAACGTAATGCACCTGTAATGCACTTTTTCAAGCCTTGTGGAACCCACCTAGCAACTTTCAGAATCTTTTCCATTCCCTCCAGTCGAATGATCAATATTCAACCGTCTTGCCAGCTTTCGAGACGACAGTGTCGCATCTTCAGCTGACAGTTTCTGCGGTTTCTCCTCGTCTTGGCTTATCATCCTGCTAGAATACACCTTTTTTGAAACTCTGGACAAGTTCTTGACCTCAGAAATAAGCTTCCACTGAGTTTTTTTTCTTCTTCACTATCGAATAAGAACAGGAGGCAGTGAGGAATATGATTCTTGCTGTGCTCCATGCTTGACTGATAAACTACCCAAATAACATGCTTTTACGGGGAGTTTCGATGAATAATTAAAGATATTTTCTAGGCCACGGACTTGTGCGGCACCCTAATAGATCTGTACTTGTGTATATGTTTGAAATATACACTAAATGAGCTAAGTGTCACAAGTGATGTAATGAGACATCCAGTCCAATCCAATTCCAGTAAAAGGACACAAGTTAATAGGGCCGAAGGGGTGACATTTCTTCAAATGAAAAACGCTAGCTTAGTGGCAATTTCATTGTGACATTTGTGTGGTTTCAATGAAAAGCACATTGCGGTCAAACAGCAAACAAAAGCCCTCAAATATGACTGTGTAATATGAACGCGATTTGCCTCATATATTTGTAGCCGGTGACCAGCTGTTGTTTAAAGGCAGACTTACTGAAGGAAACAGTGGAAAAAGCTCCTGGGGAAAGGCAGAAAATGACACACAGCTCCGAGGAAAGAAAGAATTTCATTACAAACAACTGCCATGTGAAATCAACTTCAGACTAGTTGGGGGGTTAATAACAAGAACCAGTCGGATTTCATTACCGAATCAACTGAAGCCGGAGATCAATTCTTTTTTTTTTTTTATTATTATTTTTTTTTGTGTGTGTGTGTGTGTGTGTGTGTCCTGGTTTTTAATTTTGAAACCCAGGACGTCGTCAAGAATGTCCTGACAGCTGCGTGGTTTTGGATAAAACATGTGCTGTAAATAGTTTTTGGATGACTCGTCCGTTATGCCGATATTGACTTAGAGATGTGTTTTCTGGATTGCGGGGATTCGTAAGAGTTAAAACAAAAAAGAAAAGTCAGGTCTCGGATGAAACACATGAACGGAGAGCCGCCCGGTAGAATCTGGCCGAGCCCTGCGTGGTGATTGTCTTTGTGGACTGTTTATTTGGCTAGCAATGGAGTTTGGAAGTGGGCTACAGGCGCTGTGAGATTCAGTCATCGTCCCTGCGTACGTAAGATGATGGAGTTTTGATCGCTGTTATGCAATGTTTACACGCCCATGTATAAACATTAAAGCCCAGGCGCGTTATCGATTCAGGCCAACTATAAAGCAATAACGAGAGACATATTGACATCAAAGATCACCCTCCTCTTGCTCCGAAGCGGATTCCAGGGTAAACAATAGTCTGCATTAAAAAAAAAAAAAAATGCCAGCATTTGCCGGGGGTTGAAGTGTATTCCCGCTCCAAGTTCATCTTGATTATCTGACTGATACGCACAGCTCAGGCGACAGCGCACCTCCGGGTCAACCAGGTATAAAGCATTTAATCAAATTACTTTAATTAAAGTCATTTCTCAAACGCTCACATGTCCTTTGTGTCGAAACAATGACGTGACTCGCCTTGTGTTGTTTAATATTTTGCGTAATACAAACGCTCTCATAGGTCAGTATTTGCATGATTTGTGCTATCTTTAAGAAAAACTAGGACGCTGTGCCAGCGGTGCAGCCAGCGGTGTGAAGCACTAAACAAACAAACACCATGTGTCCCAGCTGTAGGCACCACTTGGAAAGTGAGATGCCGCGGACTTACGCGGATGCCTGCGAGGCAAGATCACTCATGCTTTTAAGTCTTTATTTTTGGACTCGATCCCACATCGTTGCGAATCTTCTCACCTGAATGGTCCGAACTGGTTCTCGATAATGGGTCATGCAGTTTGATGGCAACTTTCTCCAAACGAGTCGGACACATACAGTCAGCGTCAATCTGTGTGACACGATAGATTCACACAATCACATCAAATTTGAGTGGAAGTAAACCCCATGCCACCCAAGTACAGGGGTTAAACACTCATCTGTATCCAGAGATACACCCTGGGCAGGTCGGCAATCTACTGTATCAGAGGGCGAAAAAACGGGGACAAACAACCATTCACACTCACATTCACACCTATTTACTATTTAGAGTAGCTAGTTAACCTGCATGTCTTTGGGCTGTGGGAGGAAACCTGAACACCCAGAAGAAACCCCCACAGGTACAGGTTCAACTCCAGTCGGCTATCAGTTATCTGATGAAAAATGAAAAGGAAAACCATGCTTTCCTTACAGCTTTCCAAAAAAGTGAAACAAAAATTGCTCTTCTCCGCCGCAAAGTAACCGATGTAGGTAGCTGATTTTTGAAAAAAAAAAAATTAAAATCAACCAGCTAACACTATAAAAGTTAAGCGTAGTACCTTAAGTGCGAGCAGTTGTTTAGACCAGAGAAACATAAATAAATAAGTAAAACATTCCATGATCCTTCCGAGTTATTAATACTAAGTAGGTTGGTCAATTCTGTATCATCTGTACCAACAAGTGCCAAAACCATGCACTCGGTTAAAAGATGATATTTTCTTCCAACACCTAAGTAAACAGGCCGGCAATATTTGATAAACATCTCAGGAATTTTCAAGAGTAACTTCATTGCAATTTCGTAGGAATGAAGTAGTACGACGAGCGAAGACCACTAAACCCTCCCTCGATTCCGTCCTTACTGTACATAGCTTTGTGTGGAAGTTGCTCATGTCACAGCTTTGTAACTGAAAAATGATCATAGGTCAAAGGATTGTGGGGAAGTGATTCAGAAAGTGACTTCTTTAAAGCTCTCTTTCTCATCCCTTTGTCACCCTCCCCATCCTTCTTTCCTTCTCATACACACACACGCTCACGATCTCTTCATCTCTGAAGTCAGTTTTAGTCACGGGCTGACTCCCAGTTATTTCCAATAACGTATGGTTGGTGGTCCATCGCTGCGAATACACCCGCCGCTGACTTTGATGTGACTCGAGGAGCACACGCTGTTCAAAATACAACTTTCCCTCCACCCCCCAGATTTCTGTGGGCCAACATGTGCGATCCATTTCCAGCCATATGAAGCAGGTGATTTGACACGTGTATCACAGCAGGCCATGAGACCAAGACGAGAAGAGTCAGGAAACTGGCTGAGGCAGCCGCCGCATTCACAGTACTCTGCCTGAAATCAGTTTATGGTTCTGATTAAGCAAACTGGTTCGACTCCAACGCTGATGACCAGTCCCCTAATTTATTTTCCACAAATGAGAGAAAACAGACTTGTGGCTAAAATATTTGCTTGACTTCAAGTAACTCATTTTTCCATAAAAGTTCTGATAAGAATCAATGGCATTTAGATACGGGCAAATGCAAAAGAGCACTGTTTTAACTCTTGCCAAGCGTCAAATAATAGCTGAAATTCAGGGCGTTATTTGCAATTCATAAACAAAAGCATACATGTTTCAAAGAGAAGGTTTGCGTTATTAACATTTCCTGCTAAGCCATTTCCTTCCACGAAATATTTTCGCTTTGTTTGTTTCTTCTAAGTTACAAAAAAAATAAATAAATAAATCCAACACCAGGCAATTGTATTGAATTCTGAGAATGATTTGACGTTAATGTGGAGCACAAAAACACACCAAAACAGCCACAAATTACAGGCTAAGTAGAAGACATACTCTACCGCACAGGGAAGGGAAAGAGTTCGACTGTCGGCTTTCATAAACTATGCCTTTGACATGCCTTTGGACATAGGAAGTGTGAATGAAAAGGCCATTGTCCTTTTGACATGTCAGAAACTACATACGCGTCTATCCGTTCTGGGGCGGAGCCATTGTGCTCTTCCATTGTTAGTGCATTGTTCTATTTGAATACGCCAGCTGGCTAATGAGGTCTGTCTATTCCCTGTTCACTGTGGCTCAGAGACTAGACTGGAAGGAGAGGATGCTCCGGGGAAGGACTAGCACCCCGTGGCCTTTAACTGGTCTCTCCCTCTCATTTCCTTGATAGATGGATCGCGTACAAGTCAGGCTGCGGTCGAGGCATGAATGCCCCGAGTGACAGACCTTCTGAATGACTCAGATCATCCGAGCGATAACACTGACCTCTTTTGAGACAAGCAATGACCACATGAAAGGAAGTTTGGGGCCATGAAAGATCCCCGAAGGCCTCGTCTCGACCCAGACTCACGTTGCCGGATAGGTCCAGGCTTTGTGACTGCGCCTCCTATTCACTCAGAACGAAGACACTGTGGCGGGTGTTGGACGTCTATTCATCATGGCGCGAGCAGCTTTGCGAGGTCACTTATTCACAAGGTGCATGCGGTTTTCCACAACACAGTTTCGCAGTCAGTCATCCTTTAAACGCTGACATTTCATCACACGTCATGGCATCCTTATTCGAGAACACCGGCCAAAAGATCACTGAAGCTTTACTTGAAGCTAAATTTAGGATTCTATAGAAGAACAAAGGTCAACTTTTTTTTTTGCATCGGCTGGGACGTGACTTTGCATCGCAGTCCATTTCAGTGTTTGCTATGTAGAAGTCTAACACAATGACACGTGCTGTTGCTGTTTAGTGAAGCAAATATCCACACCTGTATCCAGATTCCAATTTAAACGAGAAGTGGGCTTGGCCTAAACCTGAAATGTAACCTTAAATGAACCCCACAATTATGCCCCTGGAAACGTCGAGAGGAGAAATGCAGAGGTACAGTAGACAACGTAGAGGTGGAAATTTGTCAGCATGGCGTGGGAATTCTGGAGCTGCCAGATCCTCAACCTGTACCCGCGATCATCTTTTAACCGTGGTACTGTACTTTCCAAAATGCATTTCCGTTTCCCAAAATTACTAGTAATCTAGTTGTAACTAGTGACCAGGCAATCCTTCCCAAATCCTTCCCGCAATATCCCAGCCCCAAACAGAGCACCTCCAATTGCAAAGATTTACATTTGCGTATTTTTTATCCAAAGTTAATCTTTCAGACCAGCAGCACAAAGCCTTTACCACTGAAGCAGCACTTCCCGAGACATCTCTACTGCACATGCATCACGACATGAACAGCGCTGCAATATGTCCTGGTCTAACATCCTGTCGATTTATGCCTAGCTTCTCTCTTGCTTTCATGACATATATGATTTCCACATAATACCTCCCCTGAATCCGCCATATAGTCAGCGATAAAGCATGATAATGCATTCCCTGTGGTATCTTAACGGCATGTTTAAAATGTATCAGCATGCCAAAGAGGGAAAGTACACGTGTATTATTTTATTTATTTAGTTCGTTATTTAGTTCTTTATTTTTTGCTATGGGAGTATCATTTCAAGCCGTTGATACGGTTTGACAGTCATGAGGTTTTAATGGGAGACAGCCCTACGAAGCTTTTAGTAAATTAATGTTCACACATCAGCATTCACATCCATTTATAGAACGCTGTGCCTCTCCAGATGTTTGCACTTGAACTATGCCTCACATTTATTAAACACTTGGCCTTGGTATCTGGTCACTGATTTTGTTTTATCTCCTCAGGAACAGGAGAAGAGCATCAGTGGTTTTGTTTGCAATCACTCACACTGCTACTCTCTACTTGATGACAAGATGCAGTTTAAACTGTTCCAGTTGTGCTTGGTACAGTCAAGCTTGGAGGGATTAAAACCACTAACAGACTCTGCACTTTTTTTCTTTTTTTTTTTTTGTAAGATATAAAATGGTTCTTCGAGGGCCCTTTGGATTAGTTATGGGTTCTTAGCTCTTCAATTAGGTTGTACTTGGTACCATTTCTTCACCATGCTCTGTTGTAGGGTTCCACATAGAAAGTTCACTTACCCCAGATGGACAACCTTATTGTTTTCCTTGAAAATATCTCATGGACATGGGTTCTTCCCTCTTTAACGCTGTTATTTGGGGCTGTTTGAGAAGCTTGAAGTGCAGGGTCATATACAGAACTCTAAATACAAGGATGTTAGGCACCAAAGGTCCATAGATGTACTAGGGCAATCAAGGCTATCATATCTGTTCCAAAGGAACAGAAGTATCCCTGTGGCACAAGTCAAAGACCATTTTAATGTGTTGTTTCATTAGATATGAATCCCACCCTGCTGTGTAGGAAGCTGTGTAGCTGCAGATTGGTCAGAGTGCCCATACAGAGAATGCCTACAATGGGCATGAAAGCATTGGAACTGGACATTGGGGCAGTATAAGATGGTGGCCTGGTCTGATTTTTCTGATGGTCGTCTGGTTTGCTTTTACAGCATATGGACAGCCAGGTACATGTGCACCATTTACAAGGATGCACTGTGGGAAGGAGGCAAGCCAGTAGAGGAAGTGTGATGTGTGTTCTGCTAAGAAACCCTCTTTCCAAGGCAGTCATATGGATGCCACCTACCTAAACAATGTGGTGGGCCAGGTACACTCCTTCATAAGGCAATGGCATTTCTTCATGGCAGTGGCCTTTTTCAGCTTCATAATGCACCCTGCCACACCGCACATGTAGAATGGTTGTTAGAACAAGACAAAGGATTCAAGATGTTGCCCTGGCCTCCAAATTCCCCAGATCTCAATCCAATCAGACATGTGGGATTTGCTGGAACAAGAAGTCTGATCTGCGGCAGCTACACCTGGCAGTTCACAGGACTTACAGGAGCTTGGTGCCAGATACCACGGCACACCTTCAGAAGTCTCGTAGAGTCCATCACTCGGCAGTTTTAGAGCCGTTTTGGCGGCGTGTGGAGGACTGACAGCATATTATTCAGATGGTTATAATACGTTGGCTCATCAGTGTAGTTGTACTTGACTAATGCTTTCATAATATCGGAAAATCTTAGAAAATTATTAAGCAAAAACATTGACATACATACACACATGAATATACATACACATAGTCCTATATAATAATCATAGTAGTTCACATTCAAGCCATTTGGCAGACACCCATATCCAGAGTGACTTAAACTGATCGTAATTTTTTAACATACTCAGGGGCAGCTTGGCGATGCCTGGATTTGAACTCACGGCCTTCCAAGTTCACCTAGCTAGCACCACTGCGTAGTTAAGTAACAACATACTGTTCATTAATATTACACAATATTAATAAAGATCATTTAAATCGTCTTTTCATGTGCAGTGTGGGTTAACCACAACCTTAGGCTATTTAAATAACTTGGGACAATTTGCAGTCAGCCAACACCACCAAGAAGCTGTGTACCAAATCAAGAT
>JAOVYU010000047.1:25585907-25597664 GCA_025674565.1 Synodontis membranacea
ATACACACACACACACACACATATATATATATATATATCAAGACGTCATTGATGTGTGGGTTATATGTTTGGTTTTAATAAAGATTTTGAGGTCAAATAAAAAATTGCCACATTGTTTGGGGGGGGGGGGCGGGTGTTATTAGACCGGTTCCCTTATCTAAACTTGTATTACTCATGCGTTAATTAACCCTAGCCGTTCATTCAACTGGAATAAGTGAAGTGCAATTGAAATACACAGAGGCATAAACATAAAGCATTCACTACAAAAACCCCATTCATTCAGTCCGTTCAGAGAGGGAAGAGTTAACCCTGATTTAAACAGAGCTAAATGGATCATACTTGTTCTAAATCCCTAATTGCTTCCGTTTTCCCCCGCAGTTTAAAAATGAACAAATCCTCCTCATTCACCTCTCAGGTGTTCTCCGTCTGTTTGTTTTTATTTAGTGATTTCAGAATGAAAGGGTGGAAAGGGGAGAGGGGAGGGGGAAGAAGAGGGGGGAAAAAAAACAAAACAAAAAAAAAAAAAAGCACCCTGCTTCTATTTCACCCGATTCATTTACACATCCGGCCTCATTTACCGAGCTGAAAGAGGGAAGTACAATGGCTGCGAAGTGCATTGTTGATGAAAACCATAAAGGAGGCATTTAATTGGGCTATTTATCCTGCGCTTAGCTCCTGTGCTGTGCCCTCTCTTGTTTGGGGAGTGCGTTTCACACACACACACACACACACACAAACACACGCACACACACACTCACACAAACAAGCTTCTCTTGTTGCACTGGTTGTCTCCTGTGCAGTGTACGGGCTCGAATAATTACTTCAATTCACCATCAAAGCCAGAACAATGTCCAAGACAAATACAATCAAGGCATCAAATAGCACTGTGTCTGATGATGTATGGGAATTCGAGATCGCCAACCAGGTGCCAGCCAGGTGCTCTGCCAAGGACCAGGGTTAAAAAAACATATCAGTCAAAATTGCTATGAATAACAACACGCTAGGGGCCAAATTCAGATACTATACCTATATCATGTGTATAAGTTTGTGAACGGATTCATAAAAGACAGAACGTCAGCACGTGGCCTCGGAGTTTCTACGTTTTAGCTCTAAATGGAAATCATATTCATGGACCATTCGGATTGCTTTGGGTGTCAGAAAATAAAATACGTTTATTCCGAATTTCCTGATTTCGTGTATCACTCAGATGGCATGAATTTGTCCTTCTGGTGCAAACGGCTGCACTAACACAACTGTCAAACATACCAGAATACAAAGATCCAAATGTGGTATAGGTAAAGTAAAATGAGCGGAAACTTAGCAGCTCAAATGAGTTACTTTTTTCAGTGTTCATGTCGTGCTTTTCCCCATCTTCCTCCATTTCTAACGTTTGACCTCAGAACCAAATTTTGAACCAAAATCCTACCGCTTTAACGCGATGAGTGACGATTTGAGCGAATCCTCCGCTTTTTAGAATCACAGTCATAAACCGTGCCCATGGTGGCGTCGAAACGCGGACAGCGTTAAACAGAGGCGGTCAAAACCAGAAGTCGCAGGAGCAGAAAATCAAACTCGGAGTCGAGCGCATAAAGATAAATTGACACACCGTGGTATAAATAGAATAATCAAGAAGTATATATGGAACAGGTGAATACAATAGGACAACAAGCCATTGACAGGACTGGGGAAGAGACAGTATCAAAGAGAAACAAAACAAAACAAACAGAAAAAAAAAAAAAAAAAACGAGCACATGACGTGTCAGTACATGCCACTGTCAACAAAAGCGTAAAACATGAAGGCAGCACTTGTCTTCCTGGGAACCAGGAGGAATTTCAAAAAGTTATTACCCTGTTAAAATTTATACAGTGCAAATAAATACTTTACAGTATTTGTAATAATAAAAGAAATAACGAAATAAAGTATTTGTAAGAAAAAGTCTTTGTATTTCGTTAAGTAATGCTATATATTAACTAACAAACCAACACTTCTGATTTTAAAAAAAAAACAAAAACAAAACAAAAACAATTCAGTGCCGTGTCAGATTTTACCCGCAGAGACAGAGACGGCGCAGCAGGTTCGCCGAGAATTGCCCTTCAGGCAACTTCCTTAGAAAAGACAGTGTATGTGAATGTGAATGCATTCAGTTTTAAACACAAAGGTAAATTGCAATTTGATGTACAATAGAGTCTCTTTCTCATCCTACAACATTTATTAACAGATTGCGGTTACAAAATTTGCACTATATAGTCACATGTTTTAGAGATTGATTAATGGTGCATCCGAATGATTCCAACGTTAGTGAGTTTCGAATTTCTCAGAACAGGAACATGGGTCACAGTTAACGCATGTGGTATCTGCTCATGCACTCACTGTCCACTTAAAAAGGAACATATGTACACTTGGTCATTTGTGCAGTTATACAGTCAGCCAATCATACAGTATAATAGCAGCACAGGGCATAGAATCACGCAGATGCAGGTCAAGTGCTTCAGTTAACACTCAAACATCAGAATGGGGAAAAGTGTGATGGCACCTGTTGGTGGATGGAGTATGTTAGAGAGCAAATTAACATTTGGTCCTCAAAGTTGATGTGTTAGAAGTAGGGAAAAAATGGGCAAACATAATGATTTGAGCGAGTTTGACAAGGGCCAAACTGTGATGGCTAGACGAGAAAACTTCAACTCTTGTGGGGTGTTCGCAGTCCGCAGTGGTCAGTACCTATCAAAAAAAAAAGGTCCGAGCCATCAGACGAGCTACACTGCCCACTGCCCACGAAATGAGCATCAGGACTGGACCATAGAGCAACGGAAGAAGGTGGCCTGGTCTGATGACTCGCATTTTCTTTTACATCACGTGGATGGCCGGGTGCGTGTGCGTCGCTTACCTGGGGAACACATGGCACCAGGATGCACTGTTGGAAGAAAGCAAGCTGGCAGAGGCGGTGTGATGCATTGGGCCATCCATATGGATGTTACTTTGACAGGTACCACCTACCGAAGCATTGTTGCAGAACATGTACACCCTTTCACGGAAACAGTATTCCCTGTTGGCTGTGGCCTCTTTCAGCAGGATATTGCGCCCTGCCACAAAGCAAAAATGGTTCAGGAATGGTCTGAGGAGCACAACAACGAGTTTGTGGTGTTGACTTGGCCTCCAAATTTCCAAAATTCCCCAGATCCCAATCCAGTCAAGCGTCTGTGTGTTGGAGAAACAAGTCCAATCCATGGAGGTCCCACCTCGCAACTTACAGGACTTAAGGGATCTGCTGGTAACATCTTGGTGCCAGATACCACAGCACACCTTCAGGGGTCTAGTGGAGTCCATGGCTCGACGGGTCAGGACTGTTTTGGCAGCAAAAGTGGAACCAAAGCAATTTTAGGAAGGTGGTCATATAATGCTATATGCTATGTTTTTTCAGAGAAAAACAGCCAGATTGGTTGGGCCTCCAGGAAGGATATAGTAACCTATATAGGATACAGCAACTTTTTACAACCATGGCGAGGAGAAAAGCGTCTCAGCATGCACAAAACACCAAACCTTGAGCTAGACTGGACTATAGCAGAAGACCACCTCAGGTTCCACTCCTGTCAGCCAAGAACAGGAATAATGAATCACTGAACAGAAGGTTATCATAACTGAACAGTTGAAGGTTAGAAAAAAAAAAATCTGCGCCTGAGATTCTTGTTCGTGGTTGACAGGAGTAGAACCTGACTTGGTCTTCTGTCGCTTCAGCCCACCCACCTTAAGAACTGACGTGCTGTGCGTGAAATGCTTTTCAGCTCTAGTAAAGATTTCGTATTCGAATTACTCTAGACTTCATGTCAGCTCAGATCGGTCTGGACATTCTCTTCTGATCTTTCTCAACAAGACATTTCCACCCACATAAAAGTCACTCACTCAGTGTGTTTTATTTTCCCCGCACCATTCTGCGTGAACTCCGGAGACCGTTGTGCATGAAAACACCAGGAACCCATCTGGCACCAACAACCGTGTCATGGTTAAAGTCACAGGGATTCCACTTTCTCCTCATTCTGATGTTTAAATGTGAACATTTACTGATTTTAAGCATTGAGCTGCTGCCACGCGATTGGCCGATCAGATAGCTAAGCAGGTCTACAGGTGAACCACCCATTAAAGTGGACAGCAAGCGAGTGTCTGTTACAGACTCTATAAATAGAGGATTAGGTTTGAAACCGTAAGAATATTTCGTTAAATCAAACGATCGATCTAGTACGTTATTCTCCCTCCATTTCCACACAAGTCCACCGTAGCAAGGGGCTTGTAAACTCACCAGGCAGATTAAGAGGCAACATTCACTTGCAAAAATGAAGGCCAATAAAATGCATAAAGCAAGGCTTTAGGTTTCAGTGCTGACAGACTCATTATATCCACTTAATAGGTAACAATATATCCAAAGAACACATTACTGAATGTTTCCTTTGGCTTCTGCACTATATAAACACCAGGTCTGCCAATAGCACTCTTACTAACCGGCTGATTGTGCGTTAGTGTTTATGCATTCACCACAGCATCGATATGGTCAGCCATGCTTCTGAGCCTGTGTGTGTGTGTGTGTCTGGGTGTTTATGTTGAGACTCTCCTCAAGGGTGGTCCGCAATCACTGGCCAAGAGCAAATAAACTACGAGATCAGTTCGTATTTGCTTCTCCACAGGCCCGCAGATAACATCGCTCTTTCCCGTTTCCGGGATAACAAGATAAAAGGTGTTTGCTTACGCTGACGCAAGTCTCAGCCACGCAAGTTGTCGTATTTGAATACGTCAACATGTCAGTGTGTTACAACGTCCCCATTCATCTTTCAAACTGGCTTAGAGCATCCGTGGCACATTTGTCATGACATGTCGATATTCATCTCAGAGATTGCTGACAGGTTTCACTAAGTGAGGTGTGTGCATAAAAGATCAGCTGGTATTTACAGCCTTTCATAATGGAAGCATTCATGCCTACGTTATTTTACCGACTGTGTTATGATGCAAGTAGATTAGTACCTTACACGTGTAGAATGAGTTGACATTCTTCCTTACAGGCTTTACATTTACAGTATATTTATCCAGGGTCATTTGTTAGCAAGCTGCAAATAAGGGCATTAGGCTTCCTCTGGGTTTCATTCATCCTGGCAGATCCGGAGCATACATTTGTAGCCATCCGACTCTATGGTTCGATCCGCTGTTGCTTAGGAAGATGGGAACTTCTGCTTTAGTGGATACTTTGGCCTAAAATGACCTTACAACCGATTGAATTCAATCCTCTGAACAGTCAAGGGTGTTGCTCAATAAGGGTTCCATGGCAAAGTCAGGACCTTAAGGCACTAAACCTTCAATACAGCTGTCAGATAAGCTTAATCACTGAAACAAAGTGATCCTTTGCACTTTGATAACATAAACATAGCAGACTTGAGTTACTTAAAAAGCTCAAGTATAACTACTCCTGAATAAAAATGATGCATCAGATTTAATTCACGTACACTCAGACGATGTGCTCAAACCTGCAAGTGAAACACTGCCTTTGCCTCTTACTGACGCAGACAACGTCAAAGAGGTGATGCATATTAAAAAAAAAAATAAATAAAAAAAAAGAAAAAGACGAGACACATCCCTCCAGCAATGATTATGTAAGATTCTGTCGCCAAGACTTGGCTGGTCTAGCATACAATCAATCTAATCTCGCTTATGGAGTCTTACCACCATGCCAACTTTCAGGCCTAACATACACCTGATCCAGTTAATCAAGGAAATTAAGACTGTCAAAAGTGACAGAGGTAAAGATTGCAACTCAACTCTACAGGGTTGAACATCCCCAGAAGCAAGCAGAGTTGGACAAGCAGCAAGATGCATGAAGAATTCCTCCCCTGTTCCTCACACAAAACAAGCACCCATCCACAAAAGGGCCCTCAAGCATCCAGGTAGGTGGCATTCTGCTGGAACACTGGCACCGTGTGATGCCTCTCAGAAGGTGAGCAACTGCACCCTTGAGGTCCAAATCGGGAGGGGGAAAAGGGTAACTGTCAGTCCGTCCAACCCTCCGGCACAAGAAGAATCTTGCATCTTGGGTCCCAGGCTTGTCACAATCCAGATGCGACTCTTTGATGTGAGCAGGCCTAGCTGCTGCATTTGATGTATGATACCCTTATATCTGTGATCCCTTTATATCATACCCCTGTCTCACTCACTGGAGTCTCATCTCTGATATGCAACACCTACGAAAGTGGCAGATTAAAGACAAGGGCAGTACTTGTTGGGGATTAGGACAATTTGGGAGGTCGGTCTCGAGTGTCACTTGCTTGTTTAGTAGATGGAATGGGGCAAATCCTTGCATGAACATCAGGGATAGCCATGATGAGTAACCACTGAACCAGAGTATCACAATATCCCAACCTACGCTGCAGCTCTTCGGAATACCCGAAGTCGCCAAGGCGGTATGGGCCTCATTTAACGCCACGAAAGGATGACATGTTACCCCTGTCTTCTTTCAAATCTTCGACTCTGCTCTGTGTATAATCAGATGGACACTGCTGTATTGTCTTTTTACAGACAAGGACTGCGCGTTTTAATGGGAGCCTTTGAATAAAACTGAAACCAGATGGGGGGAATAGGAGTTAAAAGCAGATCAAGCGGGTCATGCACTTTCAAACTCACCCCATCACAGAGGCGGATGAGGTCATTCAATACACCACACAGGGTTTATGGTCCATGTCGTGGCTGTGCAATGGAGACATGCTGCCAATTCTTATGTAACATGGATAACACCTACATGATATGACATTTTTAAAATGCACGGTATCTCACTTGTTGTGTACAGAATTGGCCTTTTTGCCCCATAAGGGCATACACACACCAAACACCTCAAGTGAATCCGTGTAATCCCTTTCATGCGCAGACAGGCAGAAGAATAGCAAAGACCCAAACTCTTAATACATACATGGTTAGAAAAAAAACTAAGACATCATCCTCAATTCTTCTCCTTTGTTTCCACTCTGGAGTTAGATCAAGAAGTTTAAGGTCACTGACAAAGTTTGATCAAACGCTTTATTTGGTAATCTGATTCCAAATAGGGATAATTTGTCAGCAATTATATACTCAGCTGGAATAGAATATCTTACTGATACAGTTACAGATAAGCAAGTGGAAACTGTCTAGGCAGGCAAGGCATGTGAGCAGTAAAATCTGTGGTGGCTGACTGGTTAAGGCTTTGACCTACTGATCAGAAGGCTTCGAAACCCAAAGACCCAAACCCAAAAGATCTCAGAACCCAGGACCTCCACTGTTTCCATAAATTAGGTTAAGGAGAACGTACGCTAAGGGTAACGAGGGTGACTTTTAAGTTCATTTGATTAAGAAGCATTGTACCGATCGGGAACCGAGTTTGTAAAAGTTCCTCCACTATCTCAGTGAACAACAAAATTTCATTCCAAAAGACCCAGTGTTTTGAATATGACCTTTCTGGAGTAGTCGATTAAAACAAACAAAAATAATCTGTATTCTACTAGGGAAACAGCTCCGAGGCCCCTACAGCACCAGAAAGATATGGCCGTTATCTTCAGACCAACTGTTTGCACAGCCATTAAATCCTTGCCATCGTTTTTTTTTAAACATCCGACAATCAGTATCTGAACAGGAAACGTCAACACTACCACGTCCACTTCACCTAATGGTTTTTATTTTGCATTTTCAGAGCGGAGATGAGGACATTATTGAGCCTGACACGAGGAGTATAACGGAACAAAGGAGATCATACAAATAAACAGAAACGCATTTCGGGTTCGACAAAGCTGCGACTATTAACCAGGCAAATGGAAGACTTCGGAGTCAGAAATGATCAAGCATGACAAGCTCTAGTTGGGTTTTCTTTAGAGCGAATTACTTCAGCACAAGCTTGTCCCGCTTCATTTCAAGATTCTCTGTAAATGCGGTCACTTTTTTTTTTCTTCTTTTTTTTTTTTTTAAATGCCTAGAGATACAGAAGATCTGATCAAAGACAGACATCAGTACTGAACCTTTTTTTGCATCCAAGATCCAGGGAAATAATCCATAAAGATAAAAAAAACAATCATAGGTTTAGTATGAGATAATACAATCTTCTAAGTAATCTTTCTTTATTTTCCTGCTGCGTTTATGGGAAGGGATTCCAGGGCAAATTTTGATTGCAATTTAGTACTGAAAGAGATCTGATTGGGGCGTGGGTGGAAAGAAAAGGTACATTGGTGCAGAGCGATATTCAAAAGAAAGTTGAGTCGTTAAAGGGCAAGGAATGAGCTCAATCCCTTTCACTTTCATATGGGTCCTGACTGCATCTGGGAACCATCTGCTTCAAAATGTGTGTGTGCGCGTGTGTGTGTGTGTGTGTGTGTGTGTGTGTGTGTGTGTGGAGATGTGCGGCAATGTCGTCTCTGTCGAGTATAAAGTGCCAGGGCTGTGCATCGACAGCTGTTGAACACAAGATTAGAAAGAGAGAGGGGAAAAAAAAAAAAAAAAAGAAAAGAAAAAGTCACAAGTGAATTGGCTTTCACAGTGGTACACAGGTTAGCCGTCACTCCGATCCAATAGGAGCACATTTACAACAATGAATCACTGTTCGAATGAGAAAGGAAAGAAAATCATTTTCACCTGACCATCGTGACCCCTTTTTTTTGGCTTGGGTGTGTTGGCAAGGACGCGAGTGCTCACAAAAGAACAATTATTACGCCTGACTTAGTCAGTTTGCTTGGAATGGTTTATTGGAAAATATGTAGTAATAAAAGACAATGCTGAATGAGTATGAAAG
Source organism: Synodontis membranacea (assembly GCA_025674565.1). Lineage (NCBI taxonomy): Eukaryota > Metazoa > Chordata > Actinopteri > Siluriformes > Mochokidae > Synodontis > Synodontis membranacea. The sequence continues at coordinate 25,594,688 of JAOVYU010000047.1, forward strand.
GTTAAATCAACTGATTAGAAACTAATGACTAATCCACATATATCCTTCCAGTATTGGATTGGAAGGGGAAAAAAAAAAAAAAAAAAAAAAAAAATCCAACTGCAGGCTAAAACAATAACAATCAAAAATGTATAGAAACCACTAATGTCAGACAAATCAACCGTGTGTGTATGTAACAATAACACAGACTAATATGCTATGGACAAGCTAAAAGATAGTTAGACCTATCATGGATATTAAATCAATATTGTTAAATGTGTTTCAATCACATACATCAACCCTACATCATTAAAGACTTTACTCCACACCCGGACCATCCTGACTGTCCATCTTAAGTTTGGACAACATATAAAAATGTGTTTCGGTATCTCAAGCTGCTATAAATATATTACAGATGACCATCACACCCACAGGTGGTTCTGCCTCAAACTGTTGCTACAAAATCGGAATATTTCCTTGTATGTTGTAACGTTGGAATTTCCCAAAACCGGAACCAAGAGGCCTGAACCTGTTCCAGCATGACGGTGCCCCGTTCACAAAGCGAGCTCTGTGAAGAAAGGAGAATTCTAAGGTCGGAGTGGAAGAACTCGAGCGTCCTGCACAGAAAATTGACCTCAGCCCCACCGAACGCCTCCGGGATGAACTGGAACGCCGACTGCACCCCGGGCCTCCTAACTTGAAGCTCTTGTAGCTGAATGAGCAGAAATCCCCACCGCCACGCTCCAAACAAAAGTGAAAAGCCTGCCATGAGAGCGGAGCTTATTTGAACAGCAAAGGAGGACTAAATGTAGGTGTGATGGTCAGGTTTCCACAACTTACGGTCGCATAGTGCATTTCACTAAACAACATACAGTTAAGGCTGCAGATGACCAGACCACATCGGTATTCTGATGAGGTCATATGACAAGCAACCTGAAGAAACTAACACTCGTAGCATACGTTTTTTTTTTTTTGTTTTGTTTTGGTTTTTTTTAGGTTCAGGGAACCGTTCTGACCTAATCTGTTTAACTACCTCAGATTAGGGATGCATCGTTACCGTTAATGGTATCGGGTGTCTGTCCGATTCTGTTCTCATTTAGTCAGTAAAATGCTCTGATGCCGAAAACCTGATACTAACATGATGTAATCCTAGTGTTTGTCGTCACTCTGATGAACAGACGGCGGGAAGTATTTCACGATAATACTTATGGCAAAATTTTTTTTTTAAAAAAGCGTGCTGCAGACTGTGCTCTGTGAAAAATAACAAGAGGGAGAACTATAGGTAGAAAAGTTTTCAGTAACACAAGTGACTTGATAAATCATCTTAAGGTGTTTAAACAGGATCTTTACTATGGAGTGCGGACGGGTGGCCTGGTTGTACGGAGCGGTATCAGTGAGTACAGTCATTAAAAGTGGATGCACATTGCCGTGAATTGCGCGCACACAGAGGTATTCTGTAGAAAAAACGCTTGCACGTGACAGCACATCGTTTCTGGCAACACAGGCCACTGAGACAAGCTTGCTCACCAGGGTCTACACATTGGTATCGATGCATCCCTATCTCAGATAAAAAGGTTCTATCGTTTTAAGGCGAAAATGGCTGATTAAGCCAAGACTTTTTATTTTATTTATTTAAATTTTCTTTTTAGGTTTTTTGATGTTTACATCTTGACGGTCTCAGACAGGGGAAATCTGCGAATCAAGCTTAAATAACGCCACCATTAACACTTCTTGTAACAGTATTATCAAAGTAGTTGTCTTCCCTCCTTTGACAAAGCTCTTCACATGAAAAAAAAAAAAAAAAAAGCAAGTAAATTTCCATGTGGAGTCTAAAGGTTAGACATAAGAAGACATAAAATCCGTGTAAGTACAGTAAAAAAATTTCCATGTGGAGTCTAAAGGTTAGACATAAGAAGACATAAAATCCGTGTAAGTACAGTGAAAACAAACTAGCAAAAGAAAAAGGAAAAAAAAAAAAAAAAAGACAGTAACTTAGAGAACCAGAAATGTGTGTTGTAAGCAACTTGACCGTTTTCACTAGACCACTTCCATGTACAAAGCTGGACAAGATCGTGTGGTCCTCGTGTTTGACCACGTTGTCCCACCTCTACTTGCATCATCTTTTGCTTTCTTTAAACCGTAACAGAACCACGATCGGCCCTCCCGAATCCACCCGCGTGGCGACTTACGCCTTCTCCAGGGATTTATAGTACTCCTTGAGCACGGTCCAGGCTTTCGGGGCCATGAAGCCGTCCGGCGGGTTCTCGCCCTCTCGTGCCATCTTCCTCATGCGAGTGCCTGAAATGAAGTCGTAGTCTTGGTGGCTGCAGGAAACACGAGCGGAAAGTTAGATCAGACACGCAGTGGAGGAACAAAACAGTACGGCTGCAGTGATGACGACTGAACAACACAAGGACAATAAGTCATAATTAATCTAAATTATTTATTAATCCTCCTCAGTAATGAAACATAATGGGGCATCTATTATGCATACTGCTTATCGTTTAAGGGTCTTGGGGAAGCTGGAGCCAATCTATCACAGGGTCAGCACCAGAGACGAGCAGCCATTTACACTCACATTCAAACCGATGGGCAATTTAGAGTGGCCAGTTGACCTAATCTGCACGTGTAGACTGGGGGAGGTAACCAGAGCACCCAGAGGAAACCCACACGAGGAGAACATGCAATAAAGGTGGGTTAAAACCCAGAACCTTCTTGCTGTTCTTTTTTCTTCAGTTTGTGTCCTGAACTACATCCGTACTGATGCAGTGAACATTTGTTCCTGGAATTAAATGTCAGGTTCATCATCTGATCGACACTTTCAGACTAGGGTCTGGTCTGACATTAACATTCCGCACCAGATCTTTCTCTCTCGCTCTCTCACATACACATAAAATATATATATTATAAGCTATATAATATGCATACAAATAGTGTTATAAATTACATTTTATGAATTCTGCCTTATTGATTCGGTACAAAAACAATTCATATTCCC
>JAOVYU010000047.1:25682427-25694548 GCA_025674565.1 Synodontis membranacea
TAAAAGAGCACATTTAAATTTTTTTTTCTTTTTTCTCTTTTCTTTCTTAATTTTTTTTGAGTAAGACCAATATTCTTGGAGAGCCAATTGGACAACTTCAAAATTCCCAAGTACAGAGATGGCTTACAATGTTCGAGGGCGATAAGAGCATCAAAGAAATCAAAAGGTAGGAACAAAGTGGCTTCGTTTTAGGTTCTAAAAATGCATCGTTAGATCATAAGATCTTATGCCGGGTGATCTTTTTTTTTAATAATAAGGTATATTTTTCCAACAGGGAAGTTTACTTGACTTTTGCTACAAGTTCAAATCTTGTCGCCTGCTTCATGAAGGACAGGTAAATTTGTTAGGTATCACACAAATGAGAATCTTGAGGCCAAAACTGGGGGATGTGTAACATTACTTATTATTGAACTAGCAGTATAAAATGTTGCGCATATATTTGATATTAGATATCTCTTTTGGCTTTCTTAATTTTTTTACTCGGTGCCTGTGGTGAGTTGTTTATAGTGTCCATTAACATATCTTGAGATAATATTAACATTATTTTCTGTAATCAGTAGGAATACTCCACGTACTATTCAGGTCGATTTGAATGCTGCGAGCCAGACATTTGATCAGCTCCTGAAGATTCCCTGGATCAAGAATTCAGTTGAGTTCAAATCCTTTTTTTCAATGCAAACCTTTATGTATATGGTATTTTACTTTACCTTATGATTACACGTTACTTTGGATATCGTGTCTGCTAAACGAGTAAATGCGAAAGTTACAGTATAAAGCAGCTATTGCGATTTTCTTCTCGCAACCCCAAAGAGTTATAAGAGCAAAGTTAAGGTTTAGTCCAATGTACGGTTGGAACATCTGATCATTTTTGTGCTATAATATGTATGTGTCAATCCCATCACTGCTTTTTTAACCCAGATGGACATCAAGCAAGTGGTGCACATACTTTTTCATGCTGCTCCAGTGATGAGGTGTCCTGAGATCTTCCTGCTTCTGCCCACATGCTCCATTCTTCACGAGCAGCACAATGTCATTGACCTGGTGCTGCCATTAGCTGTAGCCATCATGAATCTCCATGACACTGCCATGAAAAGCTTGAGTAAGATTTCAATGCAATTATTCGTTCTTTTTGCACATTAATGTCTATATACAGGTGCGTCTTAAAAAATTTGAATATCACGAAAAAAGTGCTTTTGCTCTCACTCGTAATTTAATAATAATAATAATAATAACTTTCTTATATAGTACACTACATGTAAAGTGAAATATTTCAGAAATTTTATGTCTCGGTTGTGATGATTATGGCTTATAGCTCATGGTAATCCACTCGAAAACACAAATTATTAGAATATCAATTAGAAGGTCAATCAAAAAGGATTTATAATACAGAAAAGTCTTATGAAAGAACATAATGATGATAAACATGTGGCATGTCAGCAGGGTTGTTTCTACAGTGTATTATTTTATAAAAGAAAGAAAATAAGCTGGCTTGATTTAAAACACTCTGTTCTTGCTTTGTGGGAAAACTAATAGCCTATGCCCATAATAATTACAGAAACATAATGGTGATTTGTAGTGTGTTAAATACAGATACCTGTTATTTGTTTATTTGATATTTATTTGTTCATTGGTGCTGTTATGCAACTTAAGACGTTCCACCCAAGCATCCTAAAAAAAAAAAAAAAAGGCAGAGATGACACGACAAATTGTCAACATTTGTGAGATCAGAGATGGTCATCATTAGTAGTAATGTAGCGTTAATACAGTTTACTGTTTGACCTACAGAGGAGCGCTTGTCCTCCATGGATGCCAGCATTATGATCAAGCACATCTCTATGTGGAAACAAGCACTTGCCTTCCTCCTGAAGTCCAACGTGTGGTTAAATTATAACCCTGGTGTGAAAGCAGTGCTGGAAGTCCTCAAGTTACTCTACAGGGTCAGCGTCCACTTTTGGCTGTCGTACTTCTTAATACACCATTATTATACGATGCATTTCAGGTCTGAAATTTGAGTATTTGAAATGTTTGGTGTCCAGCATTAGTTTTGCACTACATGTACCTGATGCAGTTTAAAATTCAGTATGAATTATTCTAGCAAATGACTCATACAACTACTATATAGTCTTGGGAAACTGGTTTCTTATGAATTCTTGGTCAGTGGATTTACATTTCTAAAGGCATTCACCTTTAACCCAGGAACAAACTGAAATGCATTTTCTAAAAGCTAAAATGACTTCAGAAATCTTTAGCGTTAATGTAGTTTCTACTAATCTATACACCCATGTATTCCATTTAAAGGGGAACAAAAGAGCTGAAAGGTCGAGGCAGGCTGCACTCACTGACTTCTACATAGAGGAGATAGGAACCTCGCCTCTGTTACTTCAACAGGATGTCACACTCTGGAGACAGATAAAATGGGGACAAGTTCTGGTAAAACAGGGTGGTGTTTATAACTCAAAACCAGTAAACAAGCAGATAACAAGCTAACTTAAATGTTGTTATTATTATTAATAATAATAATAATTCTTACCTTTTTTATGGAACGAAAGGAAGATGAACATACACCTGCTATATTCTGTCGTTACCCATTTCTCCTGGATCTGAAGAGCAAAATCATCATTGTAAACTATGTTGCATACGTAACACAGGTATTCATGATTTTTCCCTTATGAAGTTTTATTAATTAATCATTAATTAAAACAGTGTGTAGCTTCATGAAAAGCATTTTTTTTTTAATGAATGGCATAATAAATGGCATAATAAACATTATGCTTTGGCGAACCCCAGAAAACTTGTAAAGTACTGAAACAACTTTCTAAACATATCCCCAGATGGTTCATCAGGTCATTCACAATGATGTGGCAGCCGGGGGGATGTTTCAGGGGGTATACCACAGGGAGGCCCCGACGCCCATCCTCCAGCTGAAACTGAGACGCACTGCCTTGCTCGAGGACACATTCAGACAACTTGAAAATGCCGACCATGACAACTTCAAAAAAACTTTAGTGGTGAGAAGAAAAGAGCTTTTAGGGGAAGCAGCTGTGGGGAAACAAGGGTGGTTGCTTAGCACATTGGTCCATCACAAGGCACCATGCGCACATGCACACACGTTCACGTAGTTATTCACACTTAGAGAAACTTCACCTAGCCATTAACTTGAATGTTTTTGGGAGGTGGGAGCAAAACGTAGAATCCGAAGAAACCCTGGCAAAAACGGAAATACAGACCCAGTAGAGCTCCTGATTAGACGGTTGTGAGATCAAATCATAGGACAGCCAATCAAAGCCATTTCTGAATATTTGGAGGACCTAAGCAATAACTTTTTCAGGGCCCTAAACTAAAAATGTTTTTTTTTCTTTGGTTGCAAGAATGAACAGAAATGATACTGTCCGAGTCAACAGGCTACTTCTGTCATAGCAAGTAGTAACGAGCTACTAACTTATCGTGTGTTAGCATAATTAACCATGACTATGCACTCAATAGTATAATTTCATCGCGTGAATCACTATTTTATTATTTTTGAAACATTAATTATATTTATTTATTATGTATTATTGCTTGTGAATTATGAAATTCATGCAAATATATAGTATGTAGAAAAGCCAAGATAAATTTCTGAATTAAAACAGAGCCCATATCCTTGGAAGCCTGTGTATTGCTAATGTAGGAATGCGTCTCTAATGCCACGCGCATATTCATAACATAGATTAGCGCTTTCCTCACACTTCATAACAGTGGTCCATCGGGTTGCTTTAATCAGAATGGTGGTCCCTGAGTCACAATCAGTAGAAAACCCTTGCTCTAGACACTAGCTAGCTAGCTACACTAACCTCTTCCATTTGATTTACATCAGCAATTGGAAGCAAGACAGTGGACAACTTGACCAAGTCCAATTCAATGAAATTCATTTCTTATTGGTGTTTTTCTCCTCTTCAGTCTTTCTCTATATGTATTTTTCCACCACAGATGCTTAAAGGAATGTTTAATTGATCACTGCTTGCTCATGATCTGCTGATGTTATTTTGTTAGTTACTTTATATAGTTATGTATCCCTCACTACTCATACATCCTGTTGGTCCAGGGGCCACAATCAACTGCTTACAGTATATTGGTTATAGCCATAAATGACCCTGCCACCAACCTGCCACTGTTGTGCAAGGCCCATAACCTTCAGCTGCTCAGTCCTGTATTATTTATAAGTCTTTTTGGATCAATCGGTCATCCAAATGAGTTGGATATAAAAACGTAATGTAATAACCTGAGCTCAGGATTGAACTTTTAATCATGAAGTTGCCCAATGCCCTATGATTGCCCAACAGTCAGTCCATTGGATTTGTTGTCTAAGGCTTATGCATTCCCATAACCTCCGGGTTTCTTGCAGGTGAAGTTTGTAGAAGACTCCAAACTGACCGATGTGAACAAAAGGGATTTCTTCCTCCATGCCTTCGATGAGCTTTTGGCTCGCAAATCAAGGATGTTCATGCACAATGACAGCGACACAATGATCTGGTTCCCTGCCAAGGTGCAAAATATGTTTCATCATATGCAAATCAAAACACTCCAGAGTAATCCTTGGTACAGTAATCTTTTTAAATACCTTTGGCTATTAAGCAGACGATTTAGCAGTGAATTGCTCTTATTCTGTCTTTTAGCCAACACATGACTCAAAGCGATACTTCCTGTTCGGGATCCTCTGTGGCCTGGCCCTCTACAATAAAAACATAGTACATATGCCCTTTCCTCTGGCTTTGTTTAAGAAGCTGGTCAGTGTTAAGCCTACTCTGGAGGATATGATCGAGTTCATGCCACAAGTTGGCAAGTAAGAAACTTGAGTTCATTGATTTCATTGATATCGTTGTGTTGAAAAGGTTACAGTCAGAACATTACAAAAGAATCTGTAATTGTGGAATTATTAGTAACCCAAATGCTGTCTTTTTTCAGTATCCTGGGGTGTTTTAATCTCTGTTATTGTGTCTCTCAGGAGTTTGCAGTACCTTTTAAATGACTACAGAGATAATGATGCTGAGAACATGGACATCACTTTCTGTGTACGAGACTCGGTGATCTTGCATAAAATGGCCAAATGTTAGTCATGCAATTTTTACAATTTATGAATAAGCATGTGTTCATCAAACCACAGGTGCACTGGGATGGCGCGGATGTGGAGCTGGATTCGCAGGAAAGAGAAAAACCAGTGACCAGCACTAACAAGTAATGTGCATCTTATACAAAATGAATGAATTTGTACCGTTCACAGTATATTTTGCACTTGTTATGCTTTTGCACAAGTAAATAACAGTAGAATTTATAACAGCGCTTCATTCTTTGCTTAATATCACTCTTGGGAAAATAGTGTACGTCCAATTTGATCGTAGTCACGCATTATTTGTCATCGCTGAACAGGAAGGAGTTTGTGGAGGCGTATGTAGATTACGCGCTGAACAAGTCAGTGGAGCAGGTGTTTAAAGAGTTTAAGAGGGGGTTCTTCAAAGTATGTGATGAAGACGTGGTGAACTTCTTCCAGCCAGAGGAGCTCAGAGGAGTGATGGTGGGCACCGAGGAATACGACTGGGACACATTCAGACAGGTGAAACACTTATTAAAATACTATAACTAAAAAAAAAAATAGGATCCTGTTATGATCATATAGCACATTCTCAACTACTGTATTGTTATGTTTAGAATACAGTATATGTCGGGCAGTACCACGTGAGACACCCTACTATTGTTGCTTTCTGGGAGGTATTTGAGGAGCTTACGGATGAGCAAAAGAAAGCCTTTCTCTGTGAGTATTCTCATTTTCAAAAGAAGTAGTAGTCATGAAACTAAAACTTTTTGGGGCAAAGCATTGACTGTGTAAAAAATGGACACAGTGCTCCTGTTCATTCTATAGAAATGAAGCCAGAATTCCTCCGCCATGTTGTCAAAATTGTAGCCAGAGTTTGCCATTGCTTTGGCAGCCTTGCCTCCTTCCCTGTAGAAGAATACTAGCAGAAGAATACGGTCACGTTTTCGATTTCCCCTTATTACATCTATCCAGAGAGCTTAAATAGTTTCACCTGGAGATTTCATTAATGGAATCTAGCGTGAATGTTGAATGGCTAGTAAGCTAGCATGATTACACTAAACTTGTCCTATGAATACACTTGATGTGTACAGAAAAGTTCAATTAAGTAGGTATATGAGGGTAAATGTCATGGTGGACTCTTCCAGGAAAATGATCAGTCAAGTGTAGCCATGGCTTCTTTATAGGAAATCAAAGTTTTAAATACTAATTTCTGTGTGAAAAAAAAAAGCTCAGATATCAGCAAAGGGAAAATTAACTGCTCGAGTTAGACATTGTAGATAGTTTAGGCAGTTTAGATGAGAAAAGTTAAATGGAAAATAGGCTGTTTTTGTTATGGACACATGTGGATGGGCAGGTCACATACACATGCCCTTTGGTTCACTTTTAGAGATGACGCAGTGTGTCATGAACTACTAGGAATGTGGGCGTAGTGTAGAGGAAATCGGACACAGATGCAGGAACCAGATTGAGAGAGATAAATGAAACTGAACAGTGTTTATTTAGACACAGAGAAGGCAGTGCTAGAACCAGGACAGGGAAACTGAAGGTAAAGACCTTGAACTAAACAAGGGAGAAACACAAGCACAGCAATAATACAGCAGAAGACACTTTAAACTAGGAGGGCAGGAATACAGGCTAGGACAGGGGCTAAGAAATCCAAACAGAGACAAAAGACAAAGGGTTGAACAGAGAAACAGAGTCATAAATAAAACAGAAAGGGAGAGCGCCTTTAATAATCTAACACACTATCTTTGATATCACTGTTCACTTGCGTTCAAAAAATAAGAAAGTCTTATGCGCATCAAAGGTGCACGGGAATTGTGCAGAAAGAGAGGGCTGGGCGATGTGTGTGACGACAGAAGTCTCCTGTGCAGTCGAGGAGCCCAAGAGACATGACACAGTGTCCATTTTTTAAGCAATCAATGGGGCAGAATAGATAAGGTCAGTAAGTTAACTGGTCATTCCCTCCATACTGTATTCTTGTAGAGTGCCGTCAAGAAAAACGGGCACCATTTGTTAAAATGAGCAAAAATTACTGTAAAAAAAAAAAAAAAAATTATGCACAATATTTAAAATTTTCCACTCAAACAATAGATAATACTCATTTTTGTTATAAAAAAAAAACAATTCAACTGATTTTTTAAATACAGTAGGATTTTCTATAAAAAAAAAAACATCAAAATTACAGTACTGACACCTGTGATATATATGATGAAAACTTATTTTTCATTTACTTGCAGTTCCCAACAAGTCTGTTGTTGCCTTTAACTATGCCCTGTTTACGCTCATGTCAAAACACTATTAAACAAAATCGAATTTCTTGCGAAGATATTTGGACCCCAAACCTGGTAGCCTCAAACCTGGTTGTAGAGCTTTCAGCAAGACGAAGAAACACGAACATACATACTTACAAATCAGTGTAGAAATGGTTAAAGAAGCAAGGAAATCATTGTTTTGCGATGACGATCTCTGTCATGAGGAGCTGGAACAACATTGTCATGGCAAACTCTCTTCAAAAGTATTAAATAAAAACCCAGAGAGAAGATCAAATAAATTTGAAGTATTTAATCAGCTCAAAAGCATAAGCATTGCAGACCATACACTCAAAATTCAAGATTCAGAGCAATGGCCCTGTACATATCTTTTACATGAGTTTTTATATTCATTAATCAACAGGAAATCATATGACAAGCATGTTGGGTTCCTGACGTCTACACTGCTGACGTTAAATCTAGCCACCTGGGTTCTCCAATCACTATCCAGCTCTATTTTCGAATCCAACCTTAGTTCCATCTCCTTAATTTTCTCATGAACTTTAGGCTACTCACCTGTTTCCTGTCCAGATAAGCAATTTGAAGGTTTTATCAGTGATATTCTCAGACCCAAGCAGTCACTCTTTTGAGTCTTTTTAGTCTTCTTAATCTCTAGTTTAATACAGCTACTCATTATAATATCAAGCGTAATCTGAGGTGTTTTCCTGGCCTCATCGCTCAGTAAAGTTCCCAATTTTTTATTTATACGAGTGCCCAAGCTTTCAATTTAGTGTGTTTTGGTATAACTGGGCTGGATGGTGATTGTTGTACCTCTATTCTTTAAATATGTTGTGTTATCCATTAATAATGTACTTTTAACATTGCTTTAAACATTTGGTATTTTAATGTTTGACACCTCAGTTTTAACTTTTGCTCTACGCCTTGTTTTCAACAATACTTAAGACATGCTGACCTGCAAACCTCCCCAGGATGTTCTCAAGTCTTGGTGACATACACAACTCCCCAGGATGTGCGGCGTTTTTTTTTTTTTTTTTCATTCTCAAAATACCTAGGTCATGCTGACATACAAAACACTTTTGAGTGTACGTCCAGTCCAGCATGTACACTCAAAAGAGGAAGATGTCTGTCCGTAAGCGAACCAGACGCTAAAAACAGGAACGCCACATGATTGGTTGTAACTAGGCAGACGACAGCTGAAATGTGCATTAAGACAGGTCTTAGCTATTTTCAGAAAGTTTGCCACAGTGGATCTCTTCGCCAGGGTTAAAGATTAAGGCCTCCATTTTACGCCATAGTTAGAATTAGACTAATCATCAATTCCTTTTACTTTACACATTTTGCATGGATTGAGATCATACTCTGTTTATACCTACGATGAGTGGTTCCACTGCTGCACATCTTCTGACTCAAGGTTAGGGTTAATTTGTTAGTACATTTTTACTTTTTAACTCCTTCAACATACCTTAACAAGTGTTTCCAACTCCAACAAGGCCAAATTGTAATCCAAAGAATATTCTAAAATACAGCAAGATTTCAAAACACAGCAAGATAGCAAGAAAAGTCATGCTTTAGAGCTTGTCATACACAGGGAATGGCAAGACTTCGCATTAAGTAACTAGTCCTGGATTGCTTTGTTCTATATAAAAAAGAAGTAAACAAGTTGTCTGCAAAGGTTCCTATTTTTTTTTTTTTTTTTTTTTTACTTACAGTGGGTTCCAATAAGACATGTCTTTTTTTCTGAAGCATACAACTGCTTAGGCTTGTAAGGCAGTTGTGTTAATAAAAGAGCGTACCTCGGAACATGTGGTGAAAGTCATGACTCCAACACTATGGTGCAACATACAGTACAATTACATCTATCAAATATAAGCCACTAAATCTGAGTGCTGTCATAAAATATAAAATTTTTTTCTCTTGTATATGGTACATGCTGACATTTGAAAGTTCTTTATCCTCCTTGAATCATTCTGCAATACCCTCTAACAATCTCTTCTTCTGTCCAAAATCTTTTTTGTTCAGTGTTTCTGACAGGCTGTGATCGCGTACCCATCCTTGGGATGGGGCAGGTTAGGATGACCGTGAGGGAGCGTCCAAATTTCACCCAGGACCACCTGCCAGAGTCTATCACCTGCTACTCTCATTTCGTGCTCCCTCCATATGAGAACAAGCAGCGTCTGGAGGCAAAGCTTATTGAAGCACTAAACCACAACCGAGGCTTTTGGATAGAAGATACAGCAACTGGATGAATTGATCTGGCAATATTAGGTCATGCATTGCTCTAAATCTTATGGACCGTCATACAGTTCATAATATATATTATATAACATATATATCATTTTTTTGCTTAACAGTTTGCTTATTACAGTATATTAGGTTGCATCCATGACACAAAATTTTAGCATAGAGTCTACATGAAGTTTCAGAACTGTCAACATGACAACGTTGTATGTTCACTTGACAAAAACACATCACATCACGAACATGACAATTATATTATATTAGGGCAAGTTTAGATTTTTGAATTCATTTAGAAAGCAGATATAGCCAGTTACAACATGTTCAAGTGTAATTAGCAACACATACATTGAGCACTTAAAATATATTTTTAATAACCTTTATATTCAAAGATAGACATCTTTATATAGTCAATTTCTCATTCAATGAATACTTTGGGTTCACTTTACATAAAAAAAAAATACAAGATTTGCAGTGTCATGCTGAACACAAGATTAGTTTGCCGTCTTAACATAATTACAACTTCTGTATTTTTCAACTCATTATTTTGTAGTACATATAATATACTAACATTAGTGAAAGCTGCATCAAATTTAAAGTATAAACAAGAAGTTCTTGCAGACTAGGTTTCCCAGAATGCACCACAGCCCATGAACATGGCTGCTCCGATCGATCAGCTACCCAGTTGATTTTATTGGAATGTCAAGATGAGAAAAAGACAGATTTAATGCAGGTTTCATGACCACTTTACACCAAACAACGGATATGATGGGAGCTCACAACAACTGTAGCAAAACTTAAATGGTTTTATTCTGGCATTGGAAATTTGACCGCGGCAGTGAACCTGCCTGAAAAGCCACTTGGTGTAAGTCCAGCACATGTTTTTTTTTTTTGTCTCACCTTAATTGTGATCACAATCCGTGGTGTTTTGCTCTCGTTTCTGACTTTGTATAATCAATTTTGTTTTGATCTTACTCATGCCAATATTTACTCCAAGTCATTTCGCCCATGCTTATGCCTGGATTTAATTCATGCTGATTGCGTTATTTTCAATATCAATTAAACATTTATCTGACATCTTGTTTACAGTTTTCTTATTTATTTTTTAGTAAAAGCATGTGTTAAGTTTGTTGTCAAATGCAAACATGGAGATTTTTAAATTCTCTCCATGAGCAAACGTTGCTAAACTTTGGTACACGGTTTCAGTGTACAAATAGGTGTCAATACAGGCTTGAAAAAGAGGATGCCTTGTCACCCTAAATATAGTGTAAGTTAATCTCCAAGTTGTTGATATGTAGGTGAGTAGATGGTAAATATAGGGTCAAATAATATTGTAGAGCAAATATATATTTTAGGATTGTTTTGAGGTTATTTACCCATACAGGGTCAGAACTGACCTACAGTACAAACATCAATGATGCAGTTGATTTTTCAAACAGACAGTAATAGAAGAGTTAAAGGTACAGTACTGGTTCTGAATGTCCTACTATAAAGGTACAACATACAGTATGTGCCCTTGAGAACCCAGGAACCCTATAATATGTAGCCTACAATTTGGTTTACATTTGGTTTTGATTGGACACATGGATTTGTCCATCGCAGTGGGACTTACTACTCTTTCAGGGACAAGAACAGGAAAACCACTGTAGTGACATCGCACAACCAAAAAGGAAATCAGACACTGTACAAACGTTAGTTTATATTCTTACCCACTTCAATTAATACCAATAAGTTGGTACAAGCATTGATGTACTGTAGGGCATCAAAAGTTGGTTTAATATTTCAACGGTTCAATAGCACTCGAACGTCATGACAAAGTATCGAAAGACTACTGTAGTTTTACGTGTTTTGAATGTGACATCAAAAGTATAGCCAACTACACATCAGTCATTATTAATAAGTAACTAATCAGATACAATTAGAGAGTACCTTAGTAGCTGCTATTATGTCATAAACTACCTGCTTATCCAAATTCATCACGATATTTTCTGCAAGGTTGGCAATTTTGCTCCAAGTTTCACCTTACCCCTTATTTACTTCTTATCCTGGACACGTTGTTGCATAATTAATTTTGGTGATTATTTTATAGAATATTCCAACATCTTCATTATGGTCATCTATATTGTTGCAAAACAAGCTGTACGTTATTAACCAACATCTGTTGGTTAATGTGGATTAGTTGTTATTGTGGACAACAGTTGTTTCTCTAAGATCACTGCTGATGTCTTTCCTCCTTGGCATTGTGCTAACACACACTTGTCTTGAATGTTTTCCACTAGTGAATAATCTTTCCCACTGTCGAATGATGGACTTCAAGTTGTTTGGAAATGGCCTTATAACCCTTCTCAGATTGATGGGCAGCAACAATTGCTTCTCCAAGATCATTGTGCTTCCTTTCCTCCTTGTCATTTGATTAGATCACTAGATTTAAATCATTTTAGAACCCGGTAAGGACCAGTTAATTTTTTTTTTATTATTGTTATGTCCTGATATTGTTATGTCCCCCCCCCATCCCCCCCCCGCCCCCGGCACTGTAAGCTAGGAC
>JAOVYU010000047.1:25722085-25733918 GCA_025674565.1 Synodontis membranacea
GGATGGATGGATGGATGGATGGATGGATGGATGGATGGATGGATGGATGTTTTGGTGGATGGAAGGCTGGATGAATGGATGGATGGATGGAAGGCTGGGTGGATGGATGGATGGATTAATGGATGGATGGATGGATAAAAGAATGGATGAAAGGATAGAAGGATAGACAGGGATGAATAGAAGGATGAATGATTAAAAGGATTGGTGGATGGGAGAATGGATGAACAGACTGATGGATAAATGAGAAAATGGATGGATGTATAGAAGAATCAATGGATGAATTAATGGTCTATGGATGGATGGATGGATGAATGAATATAAGGAGGGATGGATAGAAGGATTGACATTACATTGTACATTTTTAATGGAAAACAAATAGAAATTTAAACATTGTTTTCCAGCTTTCGTATATGGGACAGATCGCTTGCCTGTAGGAGGAATCGCTAAACTGCGGCTGAAGATTGTGAGACTCGACTGTGAGGATGCAGACGACCGATTCCCCATGGCCCAGACCTGCTATGGCATTTTACATCTTCCAAACTACAGCAGCATCAGCGTACTTCGAAACAAATTCATTCATGCCATCACTTATTGTGAAGTTTTTGGAAAAATATAAAAGTGTGGTTTGTTGGATCAGGCACTGAAATGTCATCTTATGTGTTCATATATTATGATTAAAACAATCTGTTAGCTTGGGTGATTGTAATGATAACTGTGTGTTTCACCTCCACCTGCATTTACCTACTTCATAGTTCAAGTTTGCTTCTCATAGTTAGTCTCACTGTGTGATGTGTATTGTGATTTATATGGGTTTGTACTGCAGGGTGTATAGAATTTATCTATAAAACTTTTATTATTATTATTATTATTATTATTATTATTATTATTTATTTATTTTTTTTTAAAGTTTTATAGATTTGACTGTGAGGATTCATGTTCTGGATGCATGAGATTCAGGAGAAGCTTAAATGAAGAGATGACTACATTCAACATTCTCTGCTCTTGTGTTACCATTAGTCAATAATTCCATATTTTTTTTTTAATACTAATATTCACAGATGGAAAGAAATCTTCTGCTGTAACTCTACTATAGCCTTCTGTGTATGCATCTCTGTATTTGATGCTGTATAAATGCAATGTCTTTCAATTATAGGGTTTTTACGTACAGTATCAGTACATAATAAAAATCATCTGGCCCTTACCAGGTTCTAAATTTATTTACATCTAACCTCAAGTGTAAAACAACACGCAACAGATTCCAATATGTCATTGTTTATTAAACGAAAATGAAGCCAAAATGGAGGAGCCAGATGTGAAAAGTAAGTACACCCCACGATTCAATAGCTTGTAGGACCACCTTTAGCAGCAATAACTTGCAATAAATGTTTTCTGTATGACTTTATCAGTGTCTCACGTTTGTGGAGGAATTATGGCCCAGTCTTCTTTACAACATTAATTCAGTTCAGTGAGGCTTGTGGGCATTCTTTTATGCAGACGTCTCTTAAGGTCCTGCCACAGCATTTCAGTTGCGTTGAGGTCTGGACTTTGACTCGGCTGTTGCAACACCTCGATTAGTTTTTTTTTCAGCCATTCTGTTGATGATTTGCTGGTGTACTTGACATCGTTGTCCTGTTGCATGACCCAATTTCAGCCAAGCTTTACCTGTCAGACAGTTGGCCTTACATTTGACTTTAGAATACTTTGGTGTACAGAGGAGTTCATGATTGACTCATTGACTTCAAAGTGCCCAGGCGCTGTGGCTGCAAAACAGGCCAAAATCATCACCCCTCCACCACTGTGCTTGACAGTTGGCATGGGCTGTTTGTGCTGATATGCTGTATTTGGTTTCCCCATTATGGCCAAACATCTCCACTTTGTTCTCGTCTGTCCAAAGGACGTTGTTGCAGAAGTCTTGCGGTTCATTCATATGCAACTTTGCAAACCTAAGCCATGCTGTCATGTTCTTTTTAGATAGAAGAGGCTTTCTCCTAGCAACCCTTCCAAACAAGCCATACATGTTCAGTCTTGTTCTAATTGTACTGTCACGAGCTTTAACATTTAACATGCTAACTGAGGCCTGTAGAGTCTGAGTTTTTGCAATTTCTTTTGCAGGGTCTGAATTTGGGGTGAATTTGATGGGACATCCACCCCTGGATACTGGCAACTGTCTTAAATGTTTTCAACTTGTGAACACTCTTTCTCACTGTAGAATGACAATTTATGATCTTTGTAGTAGCTACATAAAATAGGATTAGCAATAAATAAATAAATATTGGTATTAATCAATAGTTCAAAGACACGTAATACACGTTATAAAAATGCTGCATGCTTACAGATAAGTAATGATTTACACTATATGGTCAAAGGTTAGAAGATACCTGACCATCATACCCATATGTGGTGCTTCCGCAAACTGTTGCCACAAAGTTAGAAGCGCACAATTTGTGTCAAATGTCTTTGTACGCTGTAACATTACAATTTCTCTTCTCTGGAACTAAGAGACCCAATTGTGCTCCATCATGACAGTGTTCCTTTGCACAACGTGAGCTCCTTCAAGACGTGGCTCGGCAAGAAGAAAAACTTGAGCGTCCTTCATAGAGGCCTGACCTTAACCACACTGAACACCTTTGGATGAACTGAACACTGGCTGAACCTCAAGCCTCTCGTTCCCATTATCAGTGCCTGATCTCACAAATGCTTCTGTGGCTGAATGAACACAAATCCCCACAGCCATGCTCCAAAATCTAGTAGAAACCCAGTTTGGGGAAGACCAACATATGGGTGTCCATAACCCTTTGGCCATATAGTGTTCATGATCATGATTTGAACAAACTTTCTGCACATTTTGTTAAGGTCTTCTCTCTAAAGTGCATATGCACCATATACAGTAGATGTGAAATATATTAGTTATGACAACTTTAAAAATCTATAGCTAGCCAAAGCTTATGTCATTTTTGTCAACCCCAAACTTTTTGGGGTCAACTTTACGTTTGATGTTAACCAGACCCCAATTTATTTTATTCTACATGTTATTTCTATCAAAGTGACCCACTGAAAAGGCTAGTAATATAAAGTGTAAAGCCAAAATAATAATAATAATAATAATAATAGTGATAATATTAATAATATTAATAATAATAATGTCAGCAACAACAACAATAATAATGATGGTGATGATTATAGTAATCATAATAATAATAATAATAATAATAATAATATCGTCATCACCAGCAACAACAATAATAATAGCAATAGTGATAATATTTATTATTATTAATAATATTATTAATAATAATAATAATAATAATAACAATAACAATAATAATAATATCATCAGCAACAACCACAACAACAACAATAATAATGATAATATTAATAATATTAATAATAATAATATCAGCAACAACAACAACAATAATGATGATGATGATAGTAATAATAATAATAATAATAATAACAATAATAATAATATCATCATCAGCAACAATAATAATAATAATAGTAGTAATAGTGATAATATCTATTATTATTATTATTATTATCATTATTATTTTTATCATTAATAATAATAATAACACTAATAATAATAATAATAATAATAATAACAAAGATGATGATGATGCTAATAATAATATCATCAGCAGCAACAATGATAATAATAATAATAATAATAATAATAATAATAATAATAATATTTAACAATTAAAATAACTCACTACAACTCATGACCTTTATTTAAATATAAACACAAACCTGTTTGAACAGACTAATGCAACTTTAATTTCCCAAATAACCCCGAGAGGCCTTTTATACATTATTAATACGCGTCAATAAAATGAAATAAAATATGCATAAATTATGTATTCGGCCCTCTCTTATATACCTCCACTGTCACTGGGGCTCAGTCACGTGATCAGCGACGCTCTCAGGTCACGTTCCCAACAGCGTCCTATCAGTATCGAGTTTACTACACGGGGCGTTAGAAGGCGTTAATGTGCTCCATATATAGTGAGCCTACGTAGGGTGAATAGCGGTATTTGGGACGATGTAGCTTCCGTGTTATTATCCTAACATACGGAGAAGCAGAACATAAGCTGCCGTGAGTGAGACGGGTATGTGCGTTACAAGGTAGGTCGGTAAATAAATAAATAAATACATAATAATAAAAATTGCTATTTGTTATATTTCTGGTTTTTTTTTATTGCATGCTCTGCTAACTAGCTTGACATTTGGATAGTGGACAGTGTTTGCTAGTTATGCTAGGTGCTTAGCCTACCTGTTATTATTATTATTATTATTATTATTATTATTAATCTTAGAGTTACATAATTAAGAATGTAGAGCGCGTGAAGTCATATTTCAATATCTGTTAGTAAGAGTAAGAGTTCATCTTGTTTATTATATTTTGACGTGGTTTTGCTAAAATAGGTAGTGTAAGGGTAACTGGTCTCCGGATTAAATACTGTACAGTTAATCTGATGAACACTCCAGAGAGAAATGCTTTCAGTTTAAACACCTGAGTTCATCTGGTTGAGATAGTGAAAGCTCTGTAACTAGCTTAACTAGTTTAACTAGCTGTCTACTGTCTGACTTAACTAGATTAACCTTAATCTTCAAAGACAGGTATTTATTTTTATTTATTTACACATCTTCAGAGTCAATCTGTAAAAATAATAATAATAATAGTAATAATAACAGATCATCATTGTCATCATCGAGTTATTGATTGGCAGTCATTCTATCACAAAGCATAATTCTATTCTATTCTATTCTAAATTCTGTTCATCAGTACAATAGTTAATGTATCTCCTTCGACTATTTTATCCGGGTCAGGATTCCGAAAAGAATCCCGGAGCCCATCCCAAGGAAGAGTGGATGTGAGGCAGGAATTCGCCCTCAGTGAGACGCCAGTGTTTTGACGAAAGCCGTACAGTAAATGTTAAATATATTAGTTATGACAATGTAAAAAATCTATAGCTAGCCAAAGTTTATGTCATTTTTCACATTCAGACACTCCTTCAGACCTAAGGGCGATTTAGCACAGCTAAGTCACCGGCTGACATGTTTTTGAGAAGGGAGAGGAGACCAGAGGACCCGGAGGAAACCCACACGGACAGACACGGGTACCCCCCCGCCCTTTTCCGACCAAGGGCCGGGTTCGGAGCCTAATCGTGAACTGTGTTTGTCACAGCCAAAGAACCGACTGTCGGCGAGGAAAACTGGTTCGAGAGCAGCGTCAACACTTCACTGGTGTAGAATCAAGAGCTGCTTGTGTCAGGGGCTGGGGTGGTTTCTTTGTGACCAAGATTATTACTTTGTGCCCATTTTAAAATAATAAATAAAATGAAAGTCACAGTTAGTGTAGCATCTTGTCTGGATAATCCGAAGAAGAAGAAAGAAAAACCAGAGCTTCAGAATCAGTATGGTGACTCTCAGATCCATGGAGAAGCAAGCTGGTTCTTAGAAGGTTCACAAGTTGAGCTCCAAGCCGGCACTAGCACCTAGTTCATGTTGGTGGAAAAGGGGATAAAGGAAAACATGTGGAACTCCGCTCAGGATCGAACCAGGGACCCTGGCCGCTCTGCTGCTCTACTGTTCTACTGCTCTTGTCTGGCTTTTTTTTTTTTCAGTGCTATTATTTTGTGTTCAGAGTCGTAAAATGCTTCATTTAATTAATTAAAGTTTGTACAGAGTATTTATGATAAAGTGTATCAATGCAGCAGTTTTAATATTTTTATTACTGATTTGCTTATAAATCTACGAGACTGGTTACAAATCATAAAAACTTAAAAGTCAAAAATTACGAGTATATTTATATATGCTATTTATAATATGCTTTAATCTGTAGAACGAGGGTCGTGATGGACATCGGTCCAGATGTAAAGCTCAAAAAAGCAAAGGGCAGAACTGATCAGCTCATCAAAAAAACATGACAGTAACTCCGTTCTCTTAACAGCCATGTGTCTTTGGGACACATTTTTTTTTTTAATCTTAGAAACTTGGACAAAAATGATTCCCGAGTGGTGTAACAGAAAGCTTACTTTATTGTCAGGAGATTGTGGTTAGAACCTTTGACGTCATCCTGTGGCCGAGAGCGAAACTGTGCAAGAGCAAAGCTGAGGAAAACAGTCCGTGCTCTCGGGGTGCTGAGGGATGGCATTACTCTCTGTAACCTGTCAGCCAAAGCACTAGCCAAATCCTGGGTGTCTCTGAGCTTAAGTATGTGGAAGATGGCGGACAGCTTTCGCCTTAGAAAACATCGCGGAAGCAGGAAAGATTGATTAGTAGCTTGCATAAACATCTGATTGTGAGAAAGCTCACTGGCTGAATGCGAAACTTCTTTGTCTGTTTCTTACCTTCTCTTTTTTGAATTATTATTTGTCCTTCCAGGCTCGTCATCCATTCGAAGGGGAGAAGGCCGGGCCGTATAGCCTAAGGCTCCACCTCCCTCTGTCTCTCCTTTTTCTCCTTTATATCCATCTCGGTGCGTGAGCGGTGATGCTGTGCTGGGGCAGTTCGTCTTGGGGTCAGCTGGGCCTCGCGGTATCCGAGGTCGCCGTGTTTGAGCCACGGAGCTGCTGCGTGTTCGACGGCAGAGGGCTGAAAGAGGTGGCGTGTGGCGGGCAGCACTCGCTGTTCCTGATGCACGATGGGAGCGTTTACACGTGTGGCTCCAACAGCCGCGGACAGCTGGGCCACGAGAAGCCTGGAATCAAACCAGGTAAGGAGCTCGAGCAATAATGATCAAGAATTTACATCACATCCAGTGGTCCAAATGATATCCCATGATGAATTTAAAGCAGTAACTAGAATTGTTATGCTTTTGCGTGTGTGTGTGTGTGTGTATGTTTCAATAGCCTATTAACATTGCTATACTTTTACCTTCATTAATATCCCAAGACATGTAAGAAATAAAACCTGATGTGGTTTGATGTTATTGGATAAGAGTTATCAGTTTGACCTGACTCAAAGCAGAGTTACTGTTACCGTCATGAAATTGATTTATTTTCCAATAACGGCATGTTTTACCGTATTCCTCACATACCACGGTGACTTGAGAGTGATTTTATTCACAGGATAAGTATAGAACGTCCTACATGCCACCGCTCCCAGCACCACCTGCTCGTATTCACTGTGAAGTTTATTTACTCAATACCGAATGTGCCAGAAAATTTCACCGAGGTGAGTCATCATTCATAACCGAGATGCAGGCGTACGAAGCCTACAGAGCCGAGGACAGTGTCGTTCAGTGGAATTACAGTACAAAGGGGTTTTAAAATCAAAAATGAGAACCGGAATTTCTTCCCTGTTTAGAGATGTGTGTGCGATTTGTGTGAATTCAAGCTGGCACATTTACACAACTGTGGTCGGTTGAACAGAAATGACCCAAGTCTGGACTTCATTTTCTCATGGTACATGAAGAAAAAGACAAGTTTTTTTTTTTATAATATTACGGAAAAACTGTAAATTATTAAAGTTTAAGGAATCGGTAGTTTTTCTGCGCTTAACTGCCTCTAGGTGTGAATGAGTGTGTGAATGTGTGTGCATTCTGTCCTACGATGGCATTCAGGATGAATTCTCACCTCATGAAACTGTACGTTATGGTTTTAGCATTACCCATATCATCTGTGTGTGTGTGTGTGTGTGTGTGCACAGAGCTGGTCGGGGCGATGGATGCCCAGAAGATTGCAGGCGTGGCGTGTGGGCAGGCCCACTCCCTGGCACTGAGTGAGCAGGGGCAGGTGTTTGCGTGGGGTGCAGGCGAGACGGGGCAGCTCGGTCTCGGCACGGCAGAGGAAGCTGTCCGAGTTCCCCGGTAAGAGGACACAGAACAGAGACAACCATTATTGGCCTCGTGTACAATAATGATTTTAGCATTTCTAAATGATATTGCATTCCCAGTACATAACATAACCAGACCTGCCTACCCTTTTCACCTTTTGCACAGGAGCTCCTCAATTTAACGCAGGAGTTCCCAGCTGGTAATAATTTTACATCCTCCTTTAGGGTGAGTGTCCATATAGCGTATTTTTTCTGAGCACCAGCGTCTTTTGTCAGTTGTTCCCAACGAGGAGAGAGCACACAGTGTCCTGGAGAAAAAGCGCCGCACATAGCAACTTATCAGATGTTATGGTGTCGCCACTCTCGCTCCTTTTCAGGCAGCCAGTTGTATGGACGGGACTCGTCACCCTGGTAACCAAGGAAATAAAGTCCGTACTGGCTGTGTCTGCCAGAAGCAAACAGACGAAGCTAGTCTATCATACAGTAGCAGTTAGGGTGGTGATATAACCAACGTGCTGCGGGGTATCACTTTTTTTTTTTTTTTTTTTTTTTTTTAAATGAAGCACTGGGATGAAGTGCTCCCCAGGACCCTTCCAGCACCTTTTTGACAAAGAAAAATGCTATATGGACCTGTACTACTTTATTTTTTTTATTTTTTTTATTTTTTTTACATTTTTCTTCTTAAACCTGAAATAGTGCAAATTCTCTTTTTATCTGGCAGTTCTGAACATATCAGAAGTTTATTGTGGTATTTTCAAAATGGAAATTCATCATTCATTCATCATAATCATTTTTAACTGTTGAATGAAACTGTGGGACCTTTTGTGTGTGTGTGTGTGTGTGTGTGTGTGTGTGTGTGTGTGTATAATATATTACAGTGGAACCTCGGGTCATGACCGTGATCCGTTCCAGAACTCTGGTCGTGACCCGATTTGGTCATGACCCGATTGTAATTTCCCCATAAGGTTGCATGTAAATATGATTAATCCGTTCCAGACCGTACAAACTATATGTAATTTTTTTTTATTTTAAAAAGATATTGAAGCACAAAAATAGTTAATTAAAACATTGAATAACTTTGAGAAAACCTTGAACAACAGAGAAAACTAACATGCAACTAACTTGCTCATGCAAGGCCATGTTCACGCTACAGCCTTACGAACCTCTCGCTGTAAACACTTCTTTAATCTAGAGTTTTAAGCACAGGGAAAAAATTAACGTTTGAAAAATCCTTAATTTATACAAAAAATAACCCTAAACAACCAAGAAAACTAAACTTGCATGAGTGGAGTTCTGTGATGAAGGAAGTGAGGAGGAACCTGGGTTTAGAGGAGCTTACAGTTTTGATGGAGAGTCCGGCTCTGTGACGGAGGGACGTTAAAGTGTTTTCTCTCTTGTGATTTCTTCTATTTCAGGGGCTTCTGGTGTTTTTAGCCGTTAAGGATGGTGGACCAGACTTCACCAAATAGCGGTCTAATGTGACTTTGCCGGTGTTTCGCCATCCGAGCGTGTGGTCGTGAACAGATGCATTTTGGCTAACTTTTGGTCGTAACCCGATTTGTACGTGATGAGATGCGTTTGTAACCCGAGGTTCTACTGTATCTCATATTATAAATAACAGAGTGTGGAAGTTCATAAGGGAAGTTTGGTTTGCTAGAATGAAAATATAAAATGCAATATTTTTTGACATAGCTAAAAAAAAAAATAAGGATGGTTGCGTTTTACTTTCATCAAAATTTGTATTCATATATGAATGAAACCAAACGTTTCTACTAAAATGATTCCCTGATATTACATTTTCTTCCACCACCCAAGAAATGTTATGGAGTCATTTTTGTATTTGTCATGTTGCCTGAATATACAGATTGATTAAGAAGTTGTGTGAACATCGGATCTCACAAGTCATGTGTGGCAACCAGCACTGTATCGCACTTTCTAAAGGTGAGACGTCAAACATATTCCTTATTACGCTGTACTTTTATCAGACATGTTGCGCCTTATTTGACTTTTACTGTTTCCTTCATTGTCCATTTAAATCATTTGTGTTCGTAGGGACTGGTCTAGGAAGACATTATTGATTTATGTCCTGACAGTGTCTTTTTAATCTGCTTCATTTTCGTATTCTCAGATGGTCAGTTGTTCACGTGGGGGCAGAACTCGAGCGGTCAGCTGGGTTTGGGGAAAGGTGAGCCGAGCTCTCTGTCTCCTCAGACCCTCAAGTCTCTGTCTGGGATCCCACTGGCTCAGATCAGCGCTGGAGGAGACCACAGCTTCGCCCTGTCTCTCTCCGGAGCCGTGTTCGGCTGGGGCAGGAACAGCTCTGGACAGCTGGGCCTCAATGATGAGCAAGGTGAGAGACGGAGAGGACAGTGGAAGTGGAAGGAGTACTGTTACTGACACTTGTGTTTGATTCATATCTCAGTGAGTGGCATTATAATCACGGGCAATCATTTGGAAATTCAGTTTGTAAAATGGAACGTAACTCAAGACAAAGGATTATATTAAAGTCAGGGTAGATAAAAAAAAAATATATATATATATATATATGTATTTTTTTCAGAAGAATTTTTTTGTTTTATTTTTCATTTAGGTACAAGTGGAATAAAACACATTGGTGTTACATTCCTTACTGACTCTAACTTGAGTGTAAAGAAATAAAACAAAGTTTCATATGATCCTCATTTCAGTTACCAAATGACTGCCAGTCTGAAAGTTTAATTCCTTTCACTTTTGGTTGGAGATCACAAATACGGAACAAAAAAATGCAGTCTGTTCACGTTCCTGATGCCTACTCCTATTGCCATTTGGAACCAAAAGGTGAACGATGGTAGATAGGAATTTTGTATGACAAACCAAAAAAAAAAGTGTGTGGGATCTTCACGACTGTATATAACCATTGCATTATTGCGTACGCATTACATGCACTGTCCTGAACTGTGCTCAATTTTGTCAGTTCTTCATATGGACAAACAAACGCTGCATTGGTGTAAAAGTAGCAGCACCCATCACGAAGTCAGAAATACTTTGTATCTCAGGCATGAACATGTTATTAAGGTGTAACTGCCTGTGTCTTGGATCTCATTTGATTTGCATATGCTTTTTCATTTTTGAATTCATTTCATCTTTTTATTAAACCTGTTATGTGTGTAAATGTGTTATTACTAATTCAAGCATGTGTGATGATTTAGACATGTAGTTTGCATGATCCTAACCTGGAGACTCTAAGTTGCCCTTAGCAGCTAACAGATGCCAAACATTTCATTTAAGTTACATGTGCTGCCATGTGCATCGGAAAAGAAAAAAGCTTTGTTTGTGTTTTTTTTTTTTTTTTTTAATTTTTCAAACAGACCGGGCTGTTCCCTGCCATATTAAATTCTTGCGGTCACAGAAAGTGGTTTACATCAGCTGCGGAGAGGAACACACTGCTGCTCTGACAAAGGTACAGGTACACTCCGTGTCCTCTGCATCACCTGTTGAATTTTAATTAAATATCTTGGATTTAAATGAAACATACAAATTAGAGCCTGACTGATAGAATTTTGATATTTAGGGATTTAAAAATCCAGGAATGATACATCAGTTGATCTATTTCTTTCTTCTTTTTTTTTTTCCCCCACAAATATACAAATTTATGCAAACTGACAAAATCAACTTGTTTTCTTGTCATAAATAGTACCTTGAATAAAAGAACATCAGAAAGAAACTCCAAATGGAAAAAAAAATCGATCACAAACCTATTATTCTTGAGAGAACTCTAGGTGAAATGAGTCTAACATGCCATATGTAATATGTTTAACAACTACCGTAAACATAAATAATCTCCATCGTGGGATACTTTGTACGACTCCGCTTGGGTCAGCTGATTGTTGTGATTTGTGGTTTTCCAAAAACTTGTGTTGCCAAGAGTGTGATTGCCGTCTGGGAGACAAACTACACAACACCACCACTCATAACGTGGTCGAAAGTTCCATCTTCTGTCGCTCTGTTTCTTTTTAATTGTCATTTATCATTTACAGTTCTATCTGCAATTTACTCATATCGGGGAAAAAAT
>JAOVYU010000047.1:25917239-25935222 GCA_025674565.1 Synodontis membranacea
ATGAAAGTGCTATGCAAATCGAATTGAATTGAACTGATGTAAATCTACCTAGCAACGCCATTATGTTTGAGACAGACTTTTTACGATACTTCCCTCCAGAGCTCCAGCGCAAAGCTAAAGACGCAAACCTTGGACTCCACCGATGGCGCGCTGTTTATCAGTGACAGTTAAAGCGCTCCGTGAGCTCAGCGATTTTGTCACTGCTTTTTATTGTGTCAGCTCACCTTGTCACCCAAAAACTGTCTGCATGACATGTTTCACCCTCCAGCACTGTGCACAGTCTCACACACACACACACACACACACACGGTTAAGAATCAGAAGCTTCGAGTGTTTTTTGTGCAAGTTTATCAGAAAACAAAAAGACAAATATTCTAGTAAGCTTGGTTATGACGATCGAAAATGGTATCTTTTATATGCATTATTAAATATCGTCGTTTTTATTTGAAGTAGCAGGACCAAACAAAGTCAACACCTCAACGACGCATCACAAAAAGTGCTGACAAAATAACTCAGACGGACCGTTTTAACTGTTACGTGATAAGAGGCGCGCTGGCTGGGTTGACCTCAGCAGGAGGTTATACAGTATTTGAAACACACAGGCTATGTAAATTAAAATGGAATATGTTATAATTATGGCGCTAATTAATTGGTCCATGTGTGTGTGTGTGGGTTTTTTTTTTTTATTGTTTCCCTTATGTTGTCCATTTTGCACTTATATTAAATTAGTGCAAACTATATATTAAGGTTTCGTGGCCCGTTTAGCATCACTTACCATGACACCACCGTGCAGAGTTATTAGCACCTGATTTAGCTTGCCTTCGCTCTGGGCTACCGCTAAACAGCACTGCAAGCAGATAGCCACATTGTCTGGATTTAATCAAGAGAAACAATTGAGTAAGAGTACAGGCAGCATCTCAGCATGGAATCAAGCGTGAGCAGAAGACACCAGTCTGTCATACAGCTACAAATATGCAAATTTTTAAGTTTTTTTTTATTTTTATTAATTGCAAACTCATACTCTCGTAAAAGAGACAGCTCGGAGGCTGGATTTCCTGAACTTACCGTTAACCATATGCGTAGGCAGACTGGAAAAACCCTACGCAGTCAATATTTTGACATTTCTGTGATATAATTGCCGTGTAAAGATTTCCTCCGGGGTTGGAATCCGGCCGCCCGACTGGAGCTGTTCTGTGTGGAGTTTCCCGTGCAGGCACGGGTTTCCTCCGGACACTTCAGTTTCCTCACCCAGCCCGAAACACATACAGATTTGGACAACTGGCTACTCTAAATAGCCCATAGGTGTGAATGGTTGTCTCTCAGTGTTAGATTCATGACCTGCCCAGGGTGTGCCCCGCCTCTCACCCAAAGTCAGCTGGGATTGGCTCCAGCTTCCCCTAAAACCCTTAACAGATACATGGTATGGATAACGAATAGATAGATGGATCCACATGGATGGATGATGCTGATTCTAAAACCCATCTGATATTGCTTTCTTTCTTTCTTTCTTTCTTTCTTTCTTTCTTTTTTTTTACTTCACTTTTTGTAATACATAGCAATGTGTAATTAATAATAATAATATAAGAATATAATAAAAATACCACACCAGTGAGGGAACTGCTATTCAATCTCATCATGACTTGAGTCATTTATCAAAATCAAGTCTTATCTTTCTCCTTCCTAGGTGAAAACCTCACCAGTAAAAAGAAAAAAAAAACCTAATAGATATTTAGTATATTTGGTGCAAAGAACACTCATACAATACAACACAATGTAATGTCCTTCGCTTTATCCAGCCCAGTTAACCGCAGGTGTTCTGTAACACATAAAGCAGGCAATCCTCACTGTAGGTTAACCGACTTCATTCAGACAGAATGGGAGCAATAGTGCATCCAGCTGCATATACAGTAGATAATTAGCCGGTTCTAAGAGGAGCGGAGGAGAAAGAGCAAGAGAAAGGAAGATTTAGGCTTTGCGTCGCAGCTCTTGCCACTGCGGGACCGGTGATTTATGGATGCATCTGTCAGCGGTAATAAAGCAGTCTCTAATGAAGCCAGAGGAAGGTGACCTTGCGCTGCAGAGCGATTTTACCCTGTGTGTGTGTGTGTGTATCGTTATTCTACATGTGGGCGGATACCGCAGGGCTATCCGTGAGAGACGAGAAGCGAATCGTGGTTTTAGAAACGTGGTTTTAGAAACGTGGATTCACGATTATGTAGTAGCAGATTACAGGCTTGGGAAAAGTACTGTACATGTGTTATTCCAAACACACACACACACACACACATTCCATCATTGTATAGCTGATACAAATGGGAGCATTGCTTTCCAAGAAAATGCCACCTATTTCAGGTAAATTTGGCTTTTCATGTGGCTTTAATTTCAGCAACTTTCATTTTGTTGGGCTAGTATTCCTAATCCTAGACTATCCTACAGTAGGAATTATTCGCCTGTTGGTAAAACTACAAGATAACTAAGTGTTGTGCTTCACATAATCATCGGCAACTCCTAAAAAAAAAGACACGTAAGACAATGACATAACCCGTATCTACTGTATATATTTTTTTTGTATCTTTTTTAGCGTTCCAATTATTCCTAGTACAGTACCTGTATTTGGATTTTAAACCAAAGTGGGTCTGGCCTACACTGGAACGGTTTTTCGAAAATACAGATGTACACGTGACAATTTTTTTGACTCGTTTTTCTTTGTACTCGGGTACGAAATATTTTCGAACAAATGTAGTGGTTGGTTCCCAAAACATACATAAACTAGTAGCTCAATCTAAACCACGGCGACCTTGACCAGGCGGTTACTAAGGATTAACACTGCAAATGTATCGTTCAGATTAATGAACGTGGTCTTTCTTTGTCCCTTGAGCCTCATATCTGACCTCTCACCTGCATGAAGGCAAAAACATACCACTTGTTGCATCATGTGTGTTCCCACACACACACACACACACACACACACACACACACACACACACATATTCTCAACTCTTTTGTCACGTGAACCTTTCTGGCAAGCTTTCTAAAAAAAAAAAAATCCATTTGTATATGTTATAATTACATCCGATTAATATATTTCTAACCAGTTGCATTCCTACTATGTGAACCTGATGTGATTAATCGTGAGTGGGTAATTACAGTAGCTAATAGTTCTCCAGGAGATTTATAAACCTTACTGTTTATTGCTTAGTTCATAATGAACTGCCAGACCTTTTCTTTATTACTTGCCGAGTATTTACGCAATATTCGTGTAAGGATGATATCTGAATCAGGGATCTGAATGCTAAGCATAACTTAGCTAGTAGTAGTACTGCTGTTAAATAATAAAGTGGGTAGCATGGACAGTTCACAGCTCCAAGGACCCAAGTTCGATCCTTTGCCCAGGGGTTACTGTCTGTGAGGGATTTCAAGTGTAGTTCAGTTTTTTTTTCCTGCCTGTATGCATGATGTCCTGTGATGGACTAGCATCCTATCCAGTGTGTATTCGTACCATGCGCGCACTGTTCCCGGGATAGGAGCCGGATCCGCTGTCCTAACCAGGGTAATATGGTTGAAGATGAAAGATGATTGTATAAACTGCTACAGTTATATAAATGAATCGGGTAACACTTTCTGTGAACCCAGTATCCATAAAACATTATAAACTCATTCATAAATGCTTATATAGTATTCATAAATCCTTATGATGATTTATAATGCCTTGTGACACCTTAACTTATAACGCTTTATGTGTGCAGTCATGACTATGTATAAATAATGATGTAGCCTAATGTCAATCATTATAGGGCTTTATGAATACTTTATAAGTGTTTATGAATGAGTTTATAATGCTTTATGGATACTGGCTTCATAGAACGTGTTACCATGAATGGCTGAGAATATTATTAACGCAATGCAGAACAAGCAGTTAACTGGACTACATTTATTAATCGTAGTGATATCAGGTTATTTGCATTAGCAGGGGGACGTCAGGGTGTTTCCATATTCTTACATCCTGACATTCTGAATTAGCATAATGATGGTCAAAGGCGCTGCATGGTGTTTCGTTTTAGAAAACGTAAAAATCTTCATAAAGTATTTTAATTGCTTTCAAATTCTTTGCTCGTTGCTGCTTTAAGGGTTTCTGTTTAATTTAATCATCATATCATTTTAAATTAAACTTTGAACTGTGATTCACATTATGGTCATGCAGTGGACATTTAATTGCGTTTTTATCTGGCCTGGAAATGAGCTCTGTCTGTTTTATTATTATTTTTTTTTTTTCCTAAAAGGGAACACAAGAGGCATACATGCATTCTAAAACTTCCAAACTGCTTCGTTCGAAACATTAATTGCATTTTTGCCAGGGTGGAAACCTCAAGCGTGCAACTATGGTAACTATGGTACATCTCTATTTTACGCTGAAAGTTACATATTGTCTATCTTTCTTTGCAAGTATCACCTAATTATGGACCTTAAATCTTTCTCAAAGGTACTGTACACTATAACCACATTTACTGTTGAAATATACATATTAAAGATAAAAGTACGATCTGAGAGACAAAGAAAGTGCAGATTCGTAGCCTTTTTCTGACAGTGAAGGAGGCTTTTTAGTAATCCAGGTCATTTTGAATGTCATGGCAACTAACAATATATAGTACAGTCTTGATTTATTTATTTATTTTTTAACAACTTCATTTCTCATTATATAAAATGCAGTGTATATACAGTATTAGTTTAGCGCCAGACAGCGAGATCATTGTACATATTGTATCCCATCTAATCACAACCTGACAATGCTGACATATGCGTGTGTTTAATCTACAGATAAAAAAAAAAACTGAAATGTGAGTGAATCAACGGCCTTCCAGCATCCAGATGGACACCATCTGCAATCCGAACACCAATACTGATGGAAGAGTTGCCTTAAAAGACAAATCTCTCCGGAAGATTTATTTCAGAGCAGCCTGCTTTACTTCACTCCGATTTAGGTCAAGGATTTAGTCGGCTAAGGTCAACAGCAGGGAAGCTTCAGTTTTGTAAATTTAGACGCTGCGGTATGCTATGCTCAAGTTAAAATGAATCCAAATCCAATCCAAATGAATGCAAAAAAACCCAAAACAAAACAAAACAAAAAAAAGTAAATAAATAAATAAAAGATAAGATGCCGCTCAGTTTTAGGAATTGGTGTGTCCCGGAAACAGCTGCACATTTAAGAAGTTGACCAAAAAGAATTCATGCAATCACTTTCAAATGCATGAAAATAAAAGCAGTAAAACGCTGATTCTTGAAAGATTTGAGAAAAGTGCAAAACGGGCGACGGATAAGAGCCGGACCTTACATCAGCACGAGGTTCTCCGCAGTGCTCCCTCTACCAAGATTGCCTAGAAGGTGACGTAACACTCCTTCTCCCAAAACAACCCTCCTCAACTAAGTAGATTAGGTGAAATATATCACGTTGGAAGAATAATGACCCTGATCTTTCTATAGACTCACTTTTTCCTGCTTCCAAATTTCAACCCTTTTCTTTTTTTTTTTTTTTTCCCAAAGAAAACAATCACCAAGGAGAGAGCATTTCTAAGCGTTCGATTCTGCAAGCTATAAAAGCTCAGTGGACGCTGAGTGATGTGTGTGGTCGGCGTTCTCACGTTGCATTAATCATTCCCAGGTAGACTATTATTATTTTTCTTCTTTTCTTTTCTCTCTAAAGGGCCTTTCTGGTGCAAACAACTGCAGAAACTCTAGACGTTCTCACGGTAGAACCTTCTGGATAAAATTCTTGTTGAAATGTTGAAGTTGAAGGTGCTAGTAATCCTACAGTACCAGTCAAAAGCTTGGACACACCTTCTAATCGAATGGAATTTCCTCACTGCATTACTTAAAAGACACTTCGCGTCTTATCGGCGTTCCGTCGTTCCTCTTAATTAGATGAGTGCTTCTTGACGTAATATGGATTACTGTAGCTATTTACTGTCTTTCAACGCTGTCTCGACACAACACAGGCGATGGTCTGAAATGCATTAAGAAATGATGCAAGGAATTCTATTATTTAACTTTAGACAGAGGCAGACCTGTTCAATGAAAAGCACGAAGCTGGTTAAGATAATGCTCATAGCGTCATCAAGGTAAACCGTGCCTACCCTTAAGAATCTAAAATATGAAACATGTTTTGTTTTGTTTTTTTAAACACTTCTTTTGATTGACACATAATTCCATATGATCCATTTTCTATAATTTAGAAAATAAACAAAATAAAAGACAAACCTATGGATGAGTAGGAGCGTCTAAACTTTTGTACTGATTTTAGACAATAGTGGCAATATTGCTAGTGGTAGTGCAGTAATTTGCCTATTTTTTATTTATTTATTTATTTTTAAAAAGTAGGTTTCATTTTATTACACTGTCATGATGGTGTACCTTGACCTGAAATTTTTATACCAAAGGTGTTATGCTACACAATGTAATGTTGCGATTTTTTGCCGCAGCACGTCTGAATTTTCGGAAGGCGTTGATTATTTTCTGTTGGTTTTGGTGGCACGGTGGTGCAGTGGTTAATACTGTGCCATGAAGATTCTTGGTGGACTGTGTGTGTGGAATTTGCATGTTCTTGTCGTAGGTTTTATCTGGGATCTCTGGTTTCCTTCCACGGCCCAAAGACAAGCAGATTCATTTAACTGGCTACGCCAATAGGTGCGAATGTGAGATTGGCGACCTGCCCCGGGTATATATTTTGACAAGATGCTTATTTAATATTAAAGGAGTCTCTGGTATCAGTGCATTGTAACAGTCAGAAGTAAAGCTGAAAGGTCTCCAGGAATGTTGTGTTTTGAGGTTTTGAGGTAAAAGGCTGAATTTTATTCTATAACAGAACGCATGACTGTGCGTACTTACACAGCTTTTAATGTCAACTTGTTTTACAGATGTTCACAGCATTAAACCTAACTATAAACATATATATATTTGTGTTGGTGAAAAGAATAAAAAAAAATACTTATAATAGTTGGTGAATTGCTGTGGTACAGTATGTGTAGAATAAAAGCTTTGGGACATGCTGTTATTAGAAAATAATCCAAATTTGAGGTGTTGACGGCAACTCCACTAAGTCGTCACTGATTATTTTCATATAACAGTATGAAAATACGTTGTGTTTTATTCCTTAGACAACGTATGAAATATATACACTATATGGACAAAAGTTTGTGTACCTGACCATGACACCAGTATGTGGTCCTTCTCCAAACTGAAGTTGGAATTGTTTAGGATGTTGTTGTTTGCTGTATCATTACAATTTCCCTTCACTGGGACTAAGAGGACCAAACCTGTTCCAGCATGACAATGATCCTGTGTACAATGTGACGAGTTCTATGAAGACATGGTACACTGAGGTCGGTGTGAAAGAACTTGAGTGGTTCTAAACAGAGCCCTGACTTCAACCCCACTGAACACCTTTGGGATGAACTGAAACTCACCGACTGCACCCCAGACCTCCTCACCCAACATCAGTGCCTGACCCTCACTAACACTTATGTGGTGAATGGAGACAAATTCCCCCAGACATGCTCCAAAATCTAGTGGAACGCCTTCCCAGAAGAAGAAATGGAGCTTATTATAACAGCAAAGGGACTCAATCTGAACTGGGATTTTAACAAAACACATACTGTATGAGTGTTACGGTCAGGTGAACACAAACTTTTGTCCATACAGTGTACGTCATTACAAAGAAAATGGTGTGTTCTTCAAAATGTAAATACTAAGCAGCCTACTTTTTTAGTTTTTTTTTTTTTTTTTTTTTTAAATATTTCCTTTTTCATAATAATCTAAAACCTGCATTTCATGTGTTAGCGTTTCACGTCGTCCTCTTTGAAAACGAAACATCATTAGCAGATACCACGGCATGCCAAATAGCGCCACACTGAGTCAAGGTTATCCTCCACATTACATACGTACACCACATATCTAACAACGAGCAGTCTCCTGAGGTTTGCACAGAAACGTCCTCTGAAATAGCACTGCACCATTGCACCAGCTCTCTCAACGCGTACTGTAAAATGCATATTATGTATCATTTCATCGAACCCTATGGCTTTGAATTCACCTCATGGTGCTACTATATACACGTCCTCACTTCGCCTATTTTTGAACACCCTGATTGGACAGACCAAACTCTCTTTTAACATTTCTTTCTGTTAATACCTTAATGAGCAAATCTCTTATCCTGTGGGTTACGGAAATGAAGATCACGAAAGCCTGCCGGAATTTCTGCGCACAGATCAGTAGTTAGTGAGCTGCGGTGCCGCCATTAATCTCTCCAGAGTTAAAACAGGGCCTATGGTGAAGATCTAATCAGAGCCTTTAAATGGTTGAAACAATACTGTGCCAGCGATGGGAAGGACATTAAATATTGAAACAGGAGCTAATTAAGAGATGAGACGTGTAGAAATGAAAGAGAACGAAGCTGCAGGAGCTGCATTGTGTCATGGAGGGACAGAATATTAGAGAGAGTGAGAGAGAGAGAGAGAGAGAGAGAGAGAGAGAGAGAGAGAGAGAGAGAGAGAGAGAGAAGGAAAAGCCCTCCTGCCAAATTCAATATCACTCACACTGTAGAGATCAAGACCACCAAAAATAGATTTGCGATAGGATTCATGGTGATATGTCTTCCATCTGCGGCTGAAATGCCACCATCAGTCACATCAGTAAATGGTTACAGTTACGGCAAAGCAACGGAATAAGAAAAGTCCTGTGATGCGTCAGCAGGAGATGCAGTCACATGCCTGAGCAAATGAACAGAAATGCCTTCCAGTGTTTTACATACACGTACCCCTGAACATGACCTTCTCGTCATGGCACGTAACTGTACTGTAGATAATATCCAAAGTAACTACAGAAAATTCACACCGAAGGCAGTTGCACTGCGTAAGGAAGAACGGAGTAAACCCAGAGCGAATGGTATTCTCTTGATGATTTTAATATAAAATCAGGGTAACATTGCTGCTGAATATGGTATCTATGGTACACCGGCACTTTACTATACATATGACAACAAGCACACCAGATTTAGTATTTTTTTTTTTATTTTTTTTTTTTGCTGTTCTTGCTCTTTATCAGCACTAATTACCAACCTATTTGAATCTGCAAAGCTTTAGGTCTAAACAAACTATACATTAATATGAATATCATAAATAATAGGGGCCAACACACCCTAAAAAAAAAATGCAAAACAATTATTTACCAAACTCAGAATACAATAAGATTTTAAATTGAACCGCACAAGGTTTTGTAAAAAGTAACAGTAGTAAGCTTACATCTGATGTTCAGTGCAATTCTGCAAATAATATATCTGCAAATCCCACAATGGGAGGTTAATAGACAGCCATCTGAACAGACATCCAACATACATGCATA
Source organism: Synodontis membranacea (assembly GCA_025674565.1). Classification (NCBI taxonomy): domain Eukaryota; kingdom Metazoa; phylum Chordata; class Actinopteri; order Siluriformes; family Mochokidae; genus Synodontis; species Synodontis membranacea. The sequence continues at coordinate 25,926,630 of JAOVYU010000047.1, forward strand.
TAACTAAATATGTTCCATTATCTTCGTTATATTTTAAGTTATCATTATTGCCATTCCACTCTAAATACTGTTACGTCTTTACTCTCGGCATATTTTGTTAAGGTCTAAAAATACTTCCTTTAATAATACTGTTTACTGCCTTCGCTTACACACTCACCAAATTTTTTTTTTTGTTGTTTAAACGTCGCAAATTCTGCATCATGAACCAGGAAAAGTCCTGTCAAGAACGATCTCGAGGACGATTCTGTACCAGGCAATCATCGGACCGCGATTACTCAGCAGTTCTCACTCCAGCACTGCCGAGGGGGGTGGGTGTACACAACAGTTGGGTCGTCGGACATTTTGGAACATGGACCTGAAGACGTTGGCCTGCCTTCGCTTGCTCTTTCTGTCCGATGGTGAGTCAGATGATGTACCTGAAATGGATTTCATGAGAACCGTCTGAGCTATGATCTTCTTCTCGTGTTCTTTGATTTTGCACTGGAGGTGACTCTGGATAGCGATACCGAGTGACTCTGGATCCAGCGAGGCACCGTACACCTCCCACGTCATGCCCTGATCGTCCCAAAGCACATCATGAACGCTCTTCTTGGATGACTTGGATGCTTTCTCATCCTCCTTCTTATCCCTCTCTGGCTTCATACTGGAACCTTGCTTTACAGACTTGGCTATGGATTTGTCAACCAGCCGCTCTGTCTTTTTTTTGTCCTTTGAAGTGGAGCTTGATGGTGGGGCAGAAGCTTCTATGTTGGTCTCATTAGCTGCTGTGCAAGGACCAACCACATGTAGAGAGGGCTTTGATTGTGGAACAGGGGATTTAGAAGCAGGAGGCCTGGAAGGTTGTTCTGACTGAGGACTTGTTATAGACAGAGCTCGAGAGGCCTGATCAGTTGTTGTGGTCGATATCTCACCAAAGCCCTTCTCCTTGGAGTCCTGTTTCACAGAATTTGAAACAGGAAGCACAGGGGAGACTTTGCAGCTCTGACTTTGACAACTAGCTTCAGTTGATTGCTTATTTTGATTGCATGTCTCGATATTGATCTGATAAACTGGTTGAAGAGGTGAATATCCTTTGGGGGCATTGTAAGTTGGTGGCCCAGGCTCCTTGGGCTTGGCTCCAAGTCTGGACTCGAGTTGTAAAACACCATCAGTGTGCACCAAAACGCCCCCAGATTGAGGATGTCCCTCTGACAAGGTTGTGATAGATGGGCCACACGAACTACCAGATGATTCCATTATAATTGGTGCCTTTGCACTGTCCTTATGATACACCATTGCAAGGCTCTCCATTTCTTCCATTTGAAGACAAATAGACACCCGTTTGGGCTGGTACGGAAAAAGGCTGGGACTTGTTTCAACTGCTCGAGTGCAGACTAGAGCCACAGCCTGCACCTCTACATCCTGCTTCTGTTTGCAGGGTGAGGTGCCACACGCGGCTGCTGATGTCATCGTCGAAGCCTCACGATACAGCTTACAGTGTTTTTTCTTGTTTTCCTCCGTAGCAAACCCTTGTGTTTGAACTGCCTCGTCAGTCACTTCAGCATGAAAGGAATGACTTGAGGAGATGTCCGGGGAGTTTTGAGAAGTGCTGTTTACCGTGACAGTGTGGTAAGGTTTGGCATCATTCGCATCATATTCGGTTATAGGGCAGGGCTCTTTTTCTTTAGGAGGTGTGGACTGTTTTTTGTTTGCTTGTAATTTACTAAGATCTGCCTCAGGTTTCTCGTGGCTGTTTGAGGTCTCTGCTGGTTTAGGAACTGATTTGGAAATCTCTGTTTTTAGGCCTAGTGCGTAAGTCCCTCCTTGCAATTTCCTAGCTGATTCCGGATGCGGGTGATTCGTTTCATCCATGCTGGTGATCAGAGCTAGATCTGAACTAATGGTGCAGCTAGATTCCTTAAGTTCATGTAAATGGGAAGTATCTTTGTTTGTATTCTTGCTGCCAGAAGGTAAGTCTGTGAGCTTAGGATCACGTTTGTGGCATGGCTTTTGACTTTGTGCTGTGGGTTCCTCAGATGCCAACGCTCTACCCTGTAGTTTCTCCACACTCTGCTCTTCCTCGATTCCTTGCTTAGCATGACTCCCATTTCTCCCCTTATCATCTCGAGGCAATGCTTCTACACATGATGGGATACTTGAACAAATACCCTTGGTTTTGGCAGAATTGGTTGGTAATAAATTTAAAAGTGCATTGCTGTTTTCCATCTTGGTGTTCGTGTGAGGTTCCTGTGCATCAGGTTTTCTATCATCCTCACTAGTAGAAGAAGCAAGCTTGGATGTCCCAGACTCATGCTGCATATTATCCTGATCTGGTTTTGGTTTTTGGGAAGAAGAGTGATCCTTGGTCAGGTTTAAACCTGAGTCTTGGAGACAGATTGCGTTCGTGTCCTTATTACCCAAAGTATCCATATCAGATAGTCGAGGTACCATTTGAACAGTAACAGTCCTTTTAGGGTTAGGGACAGTTCCCATTCTGAATCCAGTTGCTTCCTTTGTTGTTAGTCCAAAAGGTTGGCTATCCTGAAACAAAGAATTTAGACATATTATACTAAATTAATATATAGATTAAAACACCAGCTGTTTCAGCCATATACAGTATGAATTAGCTGACTAATGGTTTTGCTTTTCATTTATGGACAAGCTCATTTAGCAAAAAGAGGTCTTCAAGGACTCTTTAGATACTTAAGGGGTTTCCAGTTTGACTTGATTTAACTTTCTCTGATAGGGAAAACAATTTAACGGTATCCCAAAGGAGCTGTTTTCTAATCTTGTTTGCATTTTTATGCTTAGTGTCTTGGATATCTGAACGACAATAGTAAATGGGAAGACAAACATCTGAGGAAATAATTGACTTCCACCAGGAAACTACTATTTCAAACCTACTGGGTCATTACTCGATGTTTTTCAGACGTCCCCATTGGCCAGCCCCAGTTATAGTTCAATGTCTAGGTTTACATGTAATATAGCACAGCAACACACACAGACTACATATTGCAAGGGGTCAAGATGGTAGACACTCTGAGGAACGAAGACAAAGAAATAAGTTCTCTACAGTTCTTCAGAGCCCAAAGCAACAGCACTGATAGACATAACATCTGGAGAAGGCATAAACACTCACCAAGGCCTTGACAAAGAAAAAAAAAAAAGATAAAGGACAACTAAAACATTTTCATTTACTATATTTTCGGAAGAATGAATGAATCTATTAATAAGTGTAGGCTAATTAGTCAGTTTACTCAGTTATTATGCAACAAGAAAAGACCACAAATTATGTATATGACCTCAAACTTGTCTCTAATGACCTACATTATAATATTAACCCAGCTTGGATTAATATACACTGGAGTGGCACGATAATATAATCATTGTTTCCTGATATATCAGGATGTCGATGTTAGCAAGTATGTACCAGATGTTTGACATCACGTATTGAATCTTGAGATCCAAAGCTCTCTTGACCTGACAGATCAAAAATTCTGCACCTATCACACGAATACATACTGTAAAACAAACCAATTACATTATAATTAAGTGCTTTTTTTTGCCATCTCTCACACCACAGCCAAACAATGAGTCTCACAAGAGACACACTACATTGTTTTGTCCATGTAGTTATTAAATTCTTCCCATTAGAGGGCTTCTTATTCACTAATGTCCAAAACTTTGGCAGGCTGCCTGGTGCCTTGGCCAGAATACAGGCTGCAAGTAAATAATAAACATTACTGCACCAAGCTTATAATGATTGATGCATTTCTTTTTTCTCTCCCCCCCTCTGGCGGAAATACAGAAATAAATTCCACGCTTGGTAATAGCTGTAATGTTCTCTTGGGAAAAACGATGACCGAAAGTGTGCATAAAGAAATAAAAGGCCTGCGTTCTTTCCAAACTCAGTTTCACAGCGTGATGAGCAGATGAGCAGTGAAACAAAAATTGGCCAGGTAAGGACTTGCGAGATTTGAGCAATGCATTTCGTGCATGTCCCTGGGGGAAAAAAAAAAAAAAAAAAAAAAGGAACGCCGGTTCATAAATGCAGGTTCTTGAAGACAATCTGGGGACATTACAGGACACACACACACACACATAACAGACTGTGTGAAAGAAAGAGGTTGTTTGAAATATTGATAGGTCTCATACTGAAAATGCAATGTGAAATATCCCATGATGAAAAAAGGGACATGCATCTTTCTCAATAAAAAAATAAAATAAAATAAAATAAAATAAAATAAATAAAAGAGTTGGTGCAATCCAGTACAATGAGATAAAAAAATAATAAATAAATCTCATGCATGTTAATAATGAATTTATTATATGAATATATGATAACAGTTATTATGAATCTACTGTATATCATTTAAAAAAAAAAAAAAAAAAAAAAAGCCAAGGGAGAAGCAAAGGCAGGACTATAAATGAGCCAGGTTAAACTAGGATCCAGCACTGAGATCTCATATGCAGGTCACAAGTGAAGCACATGAAGTTGAAAATGAACTGGTTAATTTAGACCAAACGAGTTGAGGTGCATTAAAAGGCGCAGCATCCATCACACGTCACTTCACAGGATCGTGAGCGCATCATGGGATGAAGAGACAAACTAGGACGGATTTGTCCTGCTCCTGTCTCAACAGCACATCCACTGCGACACCAGTGCTCCTAATGAAATGATCTCAGATGGTCAGATGGAAACGGAGTGCTAATGGATGACCTTGTCATGTCATAAAAATAATAATAATAATAATTATTATTATTATAATAATTATTATTATTATTAGGAGTATCTGCAAGTGCATGTAGAAGAAAGAAAAGAAAAAGATCTTACCTGCCTTTGTCTTTGTCCCAGTCTCACATCATGCTTAAGGTTTGCACACTGCTCTGTGGGATCTTTTATTTTCTCTCCCGCTCTTCTCGTGTATATTTATATATTTATATATATATATATACATGTATAGGACACCGGGCTGAATATCAATGGAAGGATTTCTCCGCCGCACGGCAGCAGTGGCGCGAAACCACGCCCTCCGGAGCGGAGAATATGCTAATTAGGCGAAACGCGGCTCGCTGATTGGTCAGATCCTCTGGCAGACGCTCTGCAGCTGTAAACGCCCTCTAATTTAAATGTCAGTCGCTTTATAGTAACTAGCAAAACCAGACTTGAAACCAGATCATGCTGCTACATTTATACCAATTGTGTCTTGACATTTTTTAACTACACACAAACAAGTGGTTCTTGAAGGAACAATCAAAGGCATCAAAGTGCTTTTTTTTTTTTTTTTTTTAATCTAAGGTTTGAATTGGATCATCAAAAGTCACATCTTTAATAATGCATCGTTTGTCTTTTCAAAGAAGTTTCAGGGGTCCTCTGAGCTCCACTGCTTTCACATGTTCTGACTTTGTCTGTTTTGGGTTTCCTCCTGGTTCTCAGGTTTAATCCAACCTCCCAAAAAGCATCCTACAGTATTAGGCAAACTTTTTTTACCCTAAATTGCCCCTTGGGTGTGTTAGGAGAGTGCGTCCCAGGGTATCCAGGGTGTCTTCCACCTGACGTCCAGTGTTCCCAGAATAGATTCTGGACCCACTATAATTTCTGACCAGAATAAAGCGCTTACTAAAGATGAACTACCTTACACAGCAGGTTTTTATTTATTTATTTATTTTCTAAGACCGGTGCTACTCTTAGTCTGTTTGTCTGTAGCCTATTTAGTGATATGAAGCTCTTCTGTAAGTTGTTTTGGATACGTCTGTCTGTCAAATGCCATAAATGTAAAGGTAAATGAATGAATGAGGACCGCTAATGTACCTTGAAAGCTTTAAACGCTAAGTTATCTCTAGAAGCTAATTAAAAGTGCACCGAATGCACCTGCTCAGGTAAAAAAAAAAAAAAAAAAAAAAAAAACATACTAAAGGTACAAAAAAAAATAATGCACTGTTGATGGTTTTGGAGAGTTATTTGTTGGAGCTCAGGGATCCATAGCCAGGGGGTTTCTTTTTTATTATGGCTTTCCAGTATAGTTGAAATCCAGTGAATGATTTATTAATAGTTTACTAGGCTCTGGGTTTAGTCCAAATCTCCAAAACCACTTATCCTAATGTGTTCTGATGAAGCACACTTCAGGAATAAAAAAAAATGTGGCCATGTCAATATATAACCAGAATATTGTTATGTGCGTTCAACTAAAGAGTTTCGTGTATGAATATTTTGTGCAGGTCCTGTACTGAGGGGGTTATGACTATTATTTTACAGTTAAAACACTTCCTGGTTGCACAAAGTTTGATCACCCCCACACAAGATTATAAAACTGGGCCAAACGCTAATTAACACTATATAAGGTTAGCACTATAGCAACCTGCCTGCATATTGGATTGAGCCAAAATAACATAAATAAAAATAGTCTACTGATTTCTCCATTGTGGTATTAGCGCTTTCCTGGATATAATTACTGCTCTTGAATTGTTGCTACCTCATTTAAGTATTGGTCGATACTATCTAATATATCCATGGGTGCCAGCTATCCAACGCGGCTGCACATTTATACACTTGTAAAGGCATTGTACTGCAGACTAAACAGGCTGGAAATAAGGCATATTTGGTTTTTGTAATGTTAAATTTGAATCATATATTGACCCAAAAGTGTATGAGTTAAACGTTTCCCATAATCTAAACACTTAACTAAAAGCTAAGCTAAGCAGGGGCAGGCCTGGTAGGTACTTGGATGGGAGACTGCCAGGGAATACCGGGTGCTGTAAAAGACCCAGCCACAAGGGGGTGCACACTCTAGAGCAGCAGACCCCAAGCTTTCTTGTACCACGGACCAGTTTCATGCATGAAAATGTTTACGCGGACCGGGTAGAGGCGCGGGGGTTCTTGTAGCGGGTGTGGAGCTTGTGTATCACCTGTTGCGATGAACCCGTACCTTAGGTAGGAATCTTGGTAGTTCCATTTAAATGCAGCTTTCTTTTGGCTGGCAGTCCCATTCTGGCCCTTCTGCTGTCCCGTCGTTTGATCGTTCCTTCCCGAAAAAGCTCTCCAGTGAATTTTGTTTTTGGATAATTTTTTTCAAGGGTTAGCTTGTGTCACTGATGCGTGAAATGGTGTGTCAGAGTCAAGTGCGGTAGTGAGGTGGGGGCGTTTTTCAAAATAAGATCTGGAAGACTAATGAAAGAAAAATAACCATCATTTTAACCATGAAATTTTTTCTTTGCAGCCCGGTGCAAGATGATCCGCGGACTGGGGGTTGGGCACCTCTGCTGTAGTGTATTCCTGCGTGCCGTTCCCAAGCCCGGATAAGTGGGGAAGTTTGTGTCTGGAAGGGCATCCGGCGTAAAAAGCTCTGCCAAATCGAACATGCGGACAAAAAAGATCTACTGTGGTGACCCCTAACGGGAGAAGCCAGAAAAAAATGATATATATCTTACTGGATGGGATAAACTGGAGTCAATACAAATGTATGATTTAGTACTTTATATTTGCTGTTGTGTTTTTATTGCTTGCTGGCACATGCGCACATAAACACAAGCGCGCGCACACACACACACACACACGCACACACAAGGTCACAGGGTGAACTCTAAATACTAAGGGGAGATAGGATACAGAAATGTTTCTTGTGTGTATGTCTGAAAGAGAGCGAGAGAGCGAGAGAGAGAGAGAGAGAGAGAGAGAGAGAGAGAGAGAGAGAGCAGTTCAGACTGATGACCTCTACCTGTAAGGAATCACAACTGAGATAATGCGTTAGAATGGATGATTTTGGAGGAGTTGCTCTTCCCATGATGCATTGCAGTCTTTACTGTATGTATTCTGCAGGAAACAGCACAAGCTGCTGTGCATAACTTGTCATCTGATTTCAATATTACACAGACACAAGATCGGAATGCATCGATACCAGCACGATATGTTTTAATTAAAAAAGAAAATTAAACCTTTAGAACACATTGTAATGTATCATCATCATTAAATAAGTTTCATTTATTTTATTTGCATCATTAAGCAGATGCTCTTAACCAGCATTATGTAGAATATATACAGCAGGACTCAACAAGTAAGTTACTGGGGAATAAAAGACATCCTGCCTTATTTGTTTGCTGTGGGACGACCACTCTTGCCAGGATGGTTTTTTTATGCCACGTGACAATGATTATCCACTCACTGGTCTTCTACTGTACAAGCCCATCCATTTCAACGTGTTTGACATGTTGTGCTTTCTGAGATGCTTTTCTGCTTACCACGGTTGCAAAGAGTGGTATATTGAGTTTCTGTATCCCTCCTGTAAGCTTGAACAGATATGGCCATTGTCCTCTGATCTCTCTTAATCAAGCTTTTAAACCTGCAGAATTTTTTATTTTTCTGTCACTGATCTGGGTAAACTCTTCAGATTGGTGTATGAAATAAAAAAACAGAAAAAAAAAACCCAGTTTCTGAAATATTCATACCAGCCCATCTGGCACCAACGACCATGCCCCAGATTCTGATGTTTGATGTGAAAATCATCTGAAGTTCTTGACCTGTATCTGCATTATAGACTTGATAGTCAAGACCGCCTAAACCAAGACCAAGACACTACCAAGACCAGAGGGTATCGAGACCAAGACAAGACCAAGACTA
>JAOVYU010000047.1:25968787-25983886 GCA_025674565.1 Synodontis membranacea
TCATAAAATGTAATTTATAACACTATTTGTATGCAAAAAAATAGGATGCCTAAGACTTTTGCACAGTACTGTATATTGTATAATGTAAAATGCATGGGATCAAGTGGCACTGAATTTTCCTATACATGGAATAGTCCGAATTTCTAACCAGAATTGACATTTGATTGTGAGAGTGTGTATATTTTCTTTCGTCCAATGCTATTGTCCTAGGCTGAAACACGAAATATAAAATAGCTGACAAAAGTAATGCATGCATGCAGTTTAAGATACCCAGTCATGCCCACAGCGTTGCCATTAAAGCTCGTAAAATAAAAAGGACTTTAGAAGAATACACATGAACGTCATTGATAAGACAGCCTGTTGTGATAGCGGATGGAGTGAGTGCTTACCACGTTGCGTTTAGTCGTGTCCTCTATAGTCTGGATGACCCTCAGCCTCTGCTTGAAGCGCATCTGTTCGATCACATCTGCCCGAATCGAGCCGAATTTCTGCACACGGTGCGAGACAATGCGAGTTAATCAAATGAAAAATTGGTTTGCAACTGCTAAACCAAGCAAAAAAAACAAAACAAAAGAAAACAAAAAACCCCAGACAACTTCATACCTCATAGGAGCCGTGGACCAGTTTAAAGATGTCCACCTCGGGATGAGGCTCTCCATCATCGGTGAGGAGCGAGTGCAGGTGTGGGATCGGGGGTAGAGTACTGTCCTTATTGGTAATACTGTCTAGATACCTACACACACATATATATATATATATATACACACACACACACACATACTTAACATGGTATGCTGATGCATTTAAGAAATAAAACACACGTTGTCATGGTGTGCCTTTAGACGTGTTTTTCTTTTTCCCCCCTCTTACACCACAGAAATTGGTCAAGAATTACATTTTTATTGCAAAGAATGACTCATCGTACTTTCCATCCATTAACAATTATGTCGTTTGAGACGCCTGCAAAACAGGTTAGTTCCCGTTCTCATGTTAAAACATCTGTAAGCAGTCGCTATCTCACTCCCTCTTGAAGGTAATTAGTTGAATAATTTCCGACATCCTCTGCCCTCGCTCGTGATGGAAAATCTAAACACGCGGCTTTTATCCCTGACTGTTACAAAGCACTAACACTGGAGACTCCTTCCATAAATGCTACCTAAACATCTCCCTACAGAAAACGTCACGCTATCAATGATTAGACTTTTTTTTTCTGTTTAAATCCTTCTGTAAGCTGTCACAATGGAAACAATAATGAATAAGAACAAGTGCATTAATATAAACCTGTGATTTGATTTGTGTCTGGAAATAGACAGAGCTGCTGATGTAGAAAATTGATATTTTCTGTTATACATTATATTATATTATATTTCCATTATTGTTCTGAAACTACCAACTTATTAACCATTATAAGCAAATTTTTTTTGGCTGGTCTGTTTAAAGCAATCAGATTTTGCAGTTTCTTCTTCCTATTCCTTAAAAAAAAAAAAAAAAACTACTTTCAAACTTTGACCAGTCCCAAAGATATTCCCACAAAAGAAATCATAAAAAACAGAACTGTATAGAGCTTAAGCCATCACTAATTGGCGACTCCAAACCAAACCAATAATCGTTAGCAACAATCGAACGCTCTAGCGACTCTCTCTGACCTGCCGAGCACCGTCATTGCTTCTCCGTCGTCCTTGCAGTTGAGCAGCTGGTGGATGTTGGCGTCGAGCACGGACAGCGCCAGCTGAAAGATGAGCTTGATGCCCTCGTAGAAGAAGCAGTCGACCACGACCACGGCGCTCTCGAAGGGCATGACGGACAAGAAGAGTGTGAGGAACCAGGACAGAGAGATGGTCGAGATCACACCCAGCTCCTGCATGCAGTCGTACAGCTGAGGAACGTGCACACGGGCCAACTCCTCGAACACACCCTGATCCACCAACGCACCTGGGTGAGAGAGAGAGAGATAGAGGATACACACATCCACACATCCATAACACACAGGCACACCCACACACATGCATAAAGAGCACGATCAGATCATTTTTTTTATTATTATTCCATTACACAAAATAAGAGACAGGAGAATGAGAAACAAAGATGTGAAGAAGAAAATATTACGATTAAACAAGCACATGTAAGTACAAAAAATAATCATCCAATTCAACGTCACAATTCTTAGAACCTTTGTACTATCTGCCGAACCTTTTTTTATGGCATCAATGTCTGTTTAGTTCAGAGTATTGAGCCGATACACAACATAAACCCGAGATGGATGTCCTCTTAGTGAAAAGACAAGAATAAAATGTACTTTGTCTGAATGTGGCTGCACGTAACCTTTCAATATACCAGCACCCAAAATACCTCTTTGATATTTCTAATATTCATTTGTTAAATAAATGGATGAAACAAAAAAAAAAAAAAGAAGATTGTGGGTTTCTCTCGAGACCCCATTTGTCAAGTAAGTGAACCTTCGCGGGGTCTAGTTTGGGAATCCCTGGATTCATTAATTAACGCTTATGGGTGGCCTGTGTATCCGTGTGTGTGTGTGTTTAATAATCATGACTGACCCACGACTCTGGTGTTATAGTAGTCTGGGAGCATCCTCTCACACAACGCCACCAGCAGCCAGAAAGCCTCCTCCTCTTTAGCATAGAGCAGCAACACTGACGTCACGATGTTCATCGCCTGAACAGAAACAACACAACAATGTCATCCATCCATCCACTTTATCGTGGTCAGGGTTGCAATGTATCTCTGTTAACGTCTCTTTTAACACTAATTAATCAGAAAGAAGTCGTGTTTGAATGCGATGAGTCAAAATCCTCTGAAGGCTGACGCAGCAATTGACCGGAATGAGGCCTTGTACAATTCCTGCAAAATGATCTGATCAGATAAAAATAGTATCAGTACCGGGCTAACAGCAGCATAAAAAAAGGGTGGATCGGATATCAGAGATCCTGTGACGGATGGCTTTGGAAAAGAAATTTACATTTATGTTCACAGCCATGACGTTAAACGCACTGAAAGGTAAAGATTGATTATCTCAATTCAACGGCACCTGTTAAGAGGTCGGATATATCAGGCAGCAAGTGTTCAGTCAGTTCCCAAAGTTAATGTGTTGGAGGCAGGAAAAATGCGCAAGTGTAAGGATGTGAGTGACTTTGACGAGGGACAAATTGTGATGGCTAGACGACTGGGTCAGAGCAGCTCCAAAAAAAAAAAGACAGGTCTTGTGGGGTGTTCCTGATATGCAGTGATTGGTAACTTCCAAAAGTGGGCCAAGGAAGTGCAACAGGTTGATGCATGTGGGAAGTGAAGACTGGCCTGTCTGGTCCGAGCCAACCGGATAAATACTGGATAGCACTAATTGCTGGCTCGGTCACAGTGCCCAGCACTGACAGCAGCTACAATGGGCACGTGAGCATCAGAGATGGACTATGGTGCAATAGAAGAAGGTGGTCTGGTCTGATGAATCACCATCATTTTCCTTTCCATCATTTGGATGCGCGTGTGTTGCGTAACTGGGGAAGAAATGGCACCAGGATGAAATGTGGGAATAAATCAAGATGGCAGAGGTTTCAACTGGGAAACCTTGGGTCCTGGAATTCACGTGGATGTTCCTTTGACACGTACCACCTACCGAACATTTTTGCAGACCAAGTACATCCCTTCATGGCAGCGGTATTCCCTAACGCCTGTGGCCTCTTTCAGTAGGATAATGCACCCTTGCACACTCCAAAAAAATGTTCAGGAAGGGACTTCAAGTTGATCGAGCATCTGTAAGATGTGCTGGACATACAAGTGTGGAGGCCCCCCCTTGCAACTTACAGGACTTAAAGGATCTGCTGCTAACGTCTTGGTGCCAGATACCACGGGGCACACCTTCAGAGGTCTTGCGGAGTTTATAGCAGCACACGGCAGGTGGTTTAATTGTTATGGCTGATTGGTATATGTCACATCCGGTGCGGCCGAACGTTTATGCATGAAAGCATGCATCTATCTATAAGATGCAGGAGGTGCATCACAATGTGCATGCAAGCACACGCAGAGGTGTGTTAGTGGTAAATGCACACGGTGTGTTGGTTTGCAGGAGTGTGTGTGGAAGGAAGCAGCACACATTTACAGAGTGCGTATGTGGTTTGAACCAAAAGTGATCTGTACTGAGGTACCTTCATGTACATGTGCATCTGATCATTTACTCGTGGTGTGAAAGGTGTGCAGCCTTCAATGCAATTAAATGAGAGACATCTTGATAGAAAAGCAAAAACAAAACCTCTCTCTCTCTCTCTCACACACACACACACACACACACACACACACACACACACACACACACACAAATATCGCACAAACATCCCTTTTGCCTTGCTATAAATCAGTCCGATGTATTTTTCACGTACTTTACCTACAGATTACTCAAACCTAATGTATCCGGAAGCACAACACGTGTACCTACTGAAGACGTGATTTTTGTACAACAAAACAATGATACACACTACAACATATTATATACAGTTGTCTAGTATCTGGGCCATATTGTGGTTTTACTGTGTGTATAGATTTTTACTGTCCATGTTTATACATTTTTTTGCAACAATTTGATCATTTAATATCTGTGTGTGTCTGTGTGTGTATATATATATATATATATATGTATGTGTATACCTGACAGTAGCCAATGTTGGGATTGCGGAAGGCGTACGCAGTGAGGACTCGTCTCAGTGCAGCGATGCCCATCTCGTTCTGAAATGCCGGGTGTTCGGGGAGCGAGCGGTGGAGGTCACGCTCGATTTCTTCCGTCGCTAAATTATACTTTCCCATCGACTTCTCCACCAAGTCCTCATAGTAGCCAGGATGAGTCGCCATCTCATTAATCGCCCCTATTCGAGAGCATGCGCGTGCACACACACACACACACACACACACACACACACGCACAAAGTTGAGGTATGAATTTAAACTGCCTTATGTTTCACTTTGTAAACAGGAAAGTTAACAGGTGTGTGTGTGTGTACATGCTTCTGCAGTCTACAATATAGAAGAGAAAGTAGGTCAAATGTTTGGTGGAACTATGCGTGTGTGTGTATGTGTGTGTGTGTGTGTGTGTGTGTGTGTCTCACCAGAGAACAGAAGCCACAGGTCTCCTCTCATGTTCTCTGGGATGCCTTTGAGCACCAGCTCTTTGGTCTTCTCCGTGCGGTACATACACACACCCTGGCCATATTCCGCAAAATGATTCTTCCAGGCCTGCTCTTTCAGGAACTCCTTAGCCTGGACACACATCACCAAACACACACAATGTTTTTGAGGATTATCAGATCCTTCATGGCTAAAAGCAGATCTTCTTCTGAGATCAATCAGTGGATCAGATACTGTACAACCTGTTATATAGATTTTGCAGCTGTACGGTGAACCTAATGAAGCCCATCATCGTTACTGCATACGAATCGACACACCCATTGTTGACGGTTATTAGGACAGATAATAATAAGGTCTTAATATCATGTAGAGACTGATGAAAATGACAACACTCTTTCTGGTTCATACGGTAAAATAGCAACACAAACGTCACTATTGTACATTTATTACAAGTACGAAAGGGGACCGCGGATTTCCACATTTTTTCACCTGAATGGGGTCTTCAATTTCCCTGGCTTGCACTGAAAAATAGTGTATTTAGGTGAAATAGTTTTGAGTTTTATTTAGGTCAATGGGCATCTTGTGCACAGTTAGAGAGAGAAGCTCGTCTTTTTCATGTACGGCATGTCCAGGGCATCAGTATATGTTTTTGTATATGTATAGAAGTAATGTTGTAAAAAAAAAAATATCTCAAATGTCGTCCTGTGGTTTTCTCTTTCCAATGACGGCGAGGGCAGATGGTAAGTGTGCGCCTGCAATGAGACCTGTAGGGCCGGAACCTGATACACTGCAGCTACAACCAAGTGTATCTAATAAACTGGCAAGGCAAAATGTCTTGCTGTCAGAAAACTGCCTGCACCCACGTTGTGGTCTTGTGGCACGTTGGTCTCATTAAGCTGCTCTTTATCTCTTCGCTCTACTGTACGCCTTGTGCCAGTCCTTGCACTTTAACTCGATGATCGATCTACTTCCACTGCTGCACCTTCTTCCTGTTTTCATGTGCGTCTTGTGCAGCAGAGCTCAAAATCTGCTCGTGTGAAAGGAAAAGACGGTTTCGGCACAAGAGTCTCGCTCTGACACAGCGAAGTGGGTCAGAGAGGTTTAGATACGGAATTAAAGAACGTTCCTCCTGCTGTTTATTTCAGCACGTAAACATAATCGCGTGGCATTCTTCGTGCCGATTGGTCAGAAGGCGTTTATTCATTTTTCCCTGACAGTAGCAAGGCAAATCGATTCAAATGAACGTGCACGAAATGTCATAGTAGTATCCTAAACGTAATACTAACTGATTTATAACTGTGTTGTTACTTAAGAAAGAAAGATGTAGAATCGTTGATATGGGGACCGTTTCGGAGAGGAGACGCTAACGGTTTTTGGAAGGAGTCTCCAGTGGAACAGTTATTCATTTTTCCCATGATGAGAATAAACACTGTAATCACTGGAAATTACCATGATGTAACAGGAATAAAACACTCTAAGACACTCTGTTATTGGAAATAATCGACAGTAACTCCATTTGATTGTTTTCCTATAAGAGCACACCCCTAAGTGTTTTTTGCCTTATGTAATATGCTCCAGCAAAAAATGTTCTGCAAAAAACTCGAGCACGTGTTCAAGCATGTGAGACTGAACAATGTGCGTTTGAGTGTTTACCAGTTTGGGATTGAACTCCTCAGGCGAGCGGCGGCGGTACATGGTCATGAGGGCCTGTGTTGCCGTGGGAACGCTGTTGTCATTGAGGTTGAACTGGCGCTCGCTCTCGCCTTCTGAGCCCAGACTGCTGCGCTGTGGACTGCAGGAGAGGAGACTGCTGTGCTGGGAGTACACCTGTACACACACACACAAATCGAAGTCACTAGGGAGAAATCTGTAGCTGTGGCAAACACAACCTTCGGCACATGGGTAATTAAAGTCAGTGTTGTTATATCTTGAAAAGCTCCTGGCGAAATCCGCAAAGAAAAACATCAGCGTGACCAGCTTCGGATTTAATGCCGCTAACAATGTACCGCTTTGTTCTTCTCCGAAACCCTCTGTTGACCCAGCAGTCAAATGATCACCCCTGCAAAGACAGGAAGGCTTAATGAAACACGGACGAGGTGAAAAAAAAGCTTCGACGCTCACCTCGTCATCTGAGCTGGTGAGGCTGCCTGTGATCTCTCGCTCGAAGTAGATCTTGGAGGACGTCTGCTGAAGGAAGTCAGAGATCCTCTGCACCAGGAAGTCGCGGTCTTTCAGATTGGCGAACAGGAATGTCATTCGGTTCTTGGTGCTAATCGATAGTGGGCTGGGCAACACATTAGAGCTGTCTGCCTTCTCCACGATGGTCACCTGGTAGTGTTGGATAAATAAAGAATCAAGCCACAATGGAGCCAAGGAAAAATAAATCAAAGATTCTTGTCATAAAATAGCACGTCCCAAAGTTATTTGTATCATCTTATTTCGCAGCACTTTGCCGGCGATTATGATTTTGCATTTATCCATAATAACAAAAAAATGTAACAAAAATGCAGGAAAATCTCAGTAAAATCTCAGTAACTTAAAATTTCAGCTTTACCACTGACTGTTACAAAGCACTCACACTTGACCTTTTTTATCTTACCAAAAGCATTGCTAACTCCACTAACCCTACCCCTACCAAACCCTAACACTAACCTCGAACACTAACCTTAGCCTCACCCCCCCGACCACTAATCTTAACCCCACCCCCCGACCACTAATCTTAACCTCACCCCCCCGACCCCTAACCTTAAACTTACCCCCTCCGACCCCTTACCTTAACCTCACCCCCCTCCGACCCCTAACCCTAACCTTACCCCACTCCAACCCACCTATTTATCTATTCTGGGGACCGAGATAAGAAAGTTATCTTAACACTTTTCTCGTCTCCCCTTCTTCTTTTTCCCCCTGTCTTAAAATTCTTTCCTTTTCTTCTTCCCTCTCCTCTTTTATCATTTTTTATTTTTTCTCCTGCCATTTAGTTAGGTTTATACACATTCCTCACCGTCTCATTCTTTTAATCTGACTTTGGGTATAATGTGTGCCAGTGCTTTTGAACGGATCAAATTCCAGTCCATAAAACCTATCCTTTTTCCCAATCCCCTAACTCTAACCCTAACCCTACCAAACCCTAACCCTAACCATTTTAATTTGTTGAATAACAGCACATTTTTTTAATCTGTGTATCTTTAAACTTAAACTATATGCAGCTTCCACCACGCAAGTCCCGATGAATTATCTGTCACTATAGAAACGAGAACGTTCTAGGATGAACTCATTAATAAAAAAACAGTGAGATGCCTTTCAGCTGGAACTACTGTCAGAGCTGCTGTTATGAAAAATTAATCAACAACTTCAGAGCAATACCAAAGTGCTGCGGTAGAATTCCTCACAAAACACTCCGATTATATACTTGTAACAGAAAAGGTACATGTCTCCTCATGTAGGAAAACAAAACAAAACATAAAAACCCTTGATGCTGAATCAGGGGTACGCACAGTCATTAACGCAGTGTAACCAACATCACTCTGTGCTGACTTTTTAGCGAAAAAGAAACTGTCGCAATCTGTCACACGGTGCCCAAAAAAAAAAAAGGGAGGAAACAGCTGGCAATAGCAACCACTACCAGATACTAACACAGTCTGACAGCTTGCTGCCTCGGCCTTTTATTCATGTCACACTGATCACGTTTTTATTTTATTATTTTTTTTATTACCACCCACCTTTGCTCTCGCACTCACACACCCACACACGCACACTTCACAAAGGCGAAACGTGGTTTGTAAATCAGCAGCTTGTCAACGCGCCTGTTATTGAAAAGGACACTCTATGCATCTCCGGCACACGGCAGATCAAAGATGTCACATTTTATTTATTCTGCTATTATGTAGGACTCAAAACGAGCCTT
The DNA here is from genome assembly GCA_025674565.1 of Synodontis membranacea. Lineage (NCBI taxonomy): Eukaryota > Metazoa > Chordata > Actinopteri > Siluriformes > Mochokidae > Synodontis > Synodontis membranacea. The sequence goes on from JAOVYU010000047.1 coordinate 25,977,819, forward strand.
GGAAAGATTATCAGCTGGAAGTGGTCTCAGGCTGCAGGTAGTAAAACTGATATACAGCTCCTGATAGAGGAAACGTCGGAGATGGTCAAACACTGTACCCCAGTCATGTGGCGCTAACAGCATCCAAGACCGATCCATGACCTCTAGCAAAGAGATGCAATTTCTAATTAAACTAAGAGGCGCTGACGAAATACGAGGACAGACGGATGTAACAACGAACAATCGAAAACAGAGCTTATGGATCACTCTGTAAACTGAACTCAAACGAGAACTAAATTTAGATTCGTTTATTTGCAAAAGTAGATACATGATAAACACAGGACACATCTCAGAACTCAACACATCCATTTATCAACCACAGCTACTTCTTCCATCTAGCCTCCAACTCACATATCTATCTATCCATCCAAAAACCCACACATCCATCCAACCATTCATCAACTTATATCACTTCTATCCACTGTATCTATCCATCCACCTATCCATAATCCACAAATCTATCAATCTACCAACCCATCATCCTATCTCCATCCATCTACCCTACTGATCCATGCACTCACCCATCAACCACCCCACCTACCAACCTATCCACCCAACCACCCTACACAATCATCTACTCATCCATCCATCAACCCCCCATCAACATATGAAACCAAACCATCCATCCATCCACTCCTAACCACCAATCCTACCCATCCATCCAACCATCCGACCTCATCCGTCCATTCACCTATCCATCAATCCGCCTTTCAACCTATCCGCTCGTCCACACATCCTACATGTGTCCTACACATCCATCCACTTTTGGCGGCATAGTGCATCATCCTAACGTCTGTCTGTCTGTCTGTCTGTCTGTCTGTCAGTCACTCCTGACTTGCATATGAACAACGCCTAAATATCAAACTTTTGTGATCAGACTTTTAAGATCTAAATTTAAAGCACCTTAAATTTCCTAAATCAACTTAAATGTCAATCAAAATATCAATCGATCGTACTTCTACTAAGGCCTATTTAATTAGTTCGACCGGTACCTGACTACTCTGTTGGTAAAAATTCGACAGAGATGCCAGAATATCCAAGTCTTTAAGCATTTGAAAACCACTCCTGCAGAACCTAACCTACCTCTCGGAGGGGGATGATGAGGCTGCACACGGTCTCCTCTTTACTGGTGAAGCAGATGTAGTTGGTGGAGACGAACATTTGGCCCAGGATGTGCATCTTGTTGAACGGAGTCCACAACGTGCAGTCTGTGTGTCCATCCAGCTTCTCGTCTTTCGGCAAGCGGAACAGCGTGCGGTACCGTTCACTTTTGGCCCTGGCGTCCAGGTCCCTGAAATTAAAACGGACCACTTTAATTAAACAAGCGTTTTCAAAACGGCTGCATTCAAGCGTCAGCTACAGTATGAGAATGGTCCTCCGTTCACAATGTCTCCTCTTTGAACCGTCAGAGGTAGATTTTAGGCATGGAAAATTCAGGATGAAGAGTTTTACACTTTGCTGTTTCTCTGTAATGTTTTTTTTTTTGTCTTATTAGTTCAAGAGAAAAAAAAAAAGAGGCAGTTGCAATTGGGCCCTTACAGATGGACCTGCTGCTGTCCTTGGCCTTTTGAAGCACGGTCAAGATCTCAAACAGACTATCTAATATTTCCTCCTCAACACTGTGCATGCAGTCCATAACCGCTGAACACTATCTGCTTCGGTTACACTGACGTGTAAAGATAAGTGCGTTTAGATTTAATACGCATTTATCTCTCACCCCCAACTTGTAATCTGATTGGTCGAGAGGTTAAAAAAATATATATATATATTGATGTTATTCTGCACTCTTAAGGCTGATTTATACTTCTGTTTCAATTCTATGCTCTAGGGATGGTACGTAAGGTGCGCGTCTCCTCTAGGGGGCGCTGTCACAAGAAACAAACCAGAATTTACACGCAAGTTCCGTGTTTCGCTGGAGGAATAATAACAGAGTCAAAATGTTGTTTTGAAACAGAATTACAAGAGGAAATGCAACCCTGCATGGTTGATTACAAACCAAGTGAATTCTTACAGAAAGAGCTTCAGTGCAAGCAGTGTTTAAATCTAGAGTTCGATTAATCTCTGATTGACAGATGCTTTATTCATTTTCTAGTTTATACCGCCGACACAGTGTTCATTTAGGGCTCACTGACGTATTTTCTGATAAACTAGTACAGTATAGCAAAGAGCAAAGTTGCAATAGCAATTACTGAAACTTTAATACATTTATATTCAGCTTTTTGGCAGACTCTGTTATTCAGAATGTGCAAAAAGCTATAGATGTAGTGACTCACTCACTCACTCACTCGCTCGCTCACTCACTCACTCACTCACTCACTCACTCACTCACTCACTCGCTCATTTTCTATACTGCTTATCCATTGCGAGTCATGGGGAAGCTGAAGCCATCTCGGCTGGCTATAGGTGCAATAGATGTAATGATTAAAGTAAATTGAAGAATTTGTGTAGGCCTTGGTCAGCAAAATTAATATCTTAGCACCAGTACTGACCTCTTTAGAGCTGACACCTTCTTAGGCGACTTCCTCTTGAGTTTGGGCAGCGAGCGGTCCTGCTCAAAGCCCTTGTTGTCCAGGAGTTGGCGCATGGCGATGTTAGCCAGCTGCTCCATGAGCTTGAAGGTCTCGTTGATGTTGAGGAACACGGAGAAGACGTGCTCGCTGCAGCGGGTGCTCACTCGCACCATGTCCGGCAGCAGCAGGGTGGCGTTCTTCTCCAGCTGAGTGATGTCGGCCCAGCGGACCAACAGCTTGGCTACGACACAGGACAGGAGCAAAGTAGAACATCAACACTAGCAAAAGTACAACCTCTACAGAACTTCAGAGGTTAACGACATACATTTATACTAAAGTGATTTTAGCCATCAGATCATCCTGTTATTTATTATTTTCCTATAAAAGCATGCTTCAGGTATTTTATTCCATAAATATATGGCATGACCATTTATGTTACATTAATACAGATTTGTCAAACCAATAAGTTCCTGGACTTAATTCTTCTTAATCTCTGCCCTGATAGGGAAGGAACAGATACTAGATATATTCTAGGTATAAAAATATCCCCGCGTACATGACGAGAATTACACCCAGGTTAAGCCATACATGTGCGTGCTCGGATCTACAGACGGCGCCTTGCTCACCCTCCTTGCCCAGCAGGTAAGAGTAGAAGCAGAGGTGGTTGATGCTGAGGTAGAGACATCCCTGCCTGGGCACTCGGCCCTTCCAGTAGCTGCAGGAGTAGTAGTTCACCAGCTTCTCCTCGTCTGGCATCCCGAACAACCTCCGAAACTTAGCAGTGGCTTCTTTGAACTTGTCCGTGTCGTCGTCCTCCTTATTGTCATGGTTTTTGTTGTATTCCGCAATGATGCCCTTTAAAGGTAGAAGAGAAAAGATGAAATTGAAAAGAAAACAAAAAACAAAAAAAAAAACAAAGAGCAAGAGCAACGATCTCAGAGTTCACAGACGCATGCTCGGGGCTGGATAAACGTCTAAACAGTTATATAACAAAAGAGTTATAGTACAAAACAATGCAACATAGTATTAATAATAATGATCTGAATGAATATACAAATTGTTTTGTAACGTTCATATCATGGGCCACGGGGCAGATGGTGGCCTAATGGTTAGGGAAGTGCCCCTATAATCAAAAGATTGCAAGGTAAGCAAGGTAACACTGAGGTACCCTGAGCAAGGTGCCACCCCCAAGCACTGCTCCCCGGGCGCTGAAAATAGCTGCCCCATGCTGTGTCATGATTTCACATATGGGTTAAATGCAGAGGACTATTTTCGTCGTCGTCGTGTGCTGTGGTGTGTCAATAATGACAATGCATCACTTTCACTTCGTTATTCTGAACAATATTTCACTATATAACTTACTTTCTTTTTATTCCTTCCTTTATTATACACTTCTTTTCCTTTTAAATACCTTTCTGAGACAGAGGAAGACTGAAATGAGGTACAGCACTTGAATTCAAGATACAGGTAATGCAAATGCCAAAGCATCAGGAAGTGTTCCTTATCGTAATTACCAAACCACCAAATCTATACCGCAGAACATCGTTTTTGAAACTAGGTTTAGTGGTATGGCTTTGTGAGATACTGCTGGTGAACGTTATTCCATGTTTTAATACTAATCTGAGACCGGGATTTCAGCTTCCGTGTCCTGATATTTACATCTACATGTGTTAAACCAGTGGTCACCAACCCTGTTCCTGGAGATCTACCATCCTGCAGGTTTCATCTCCAGCCAGAATCTAACACACCTCTTTTAGTTGATTTGGAACTTCTTAAGGCAATGACTGGACAGTCAGGTGGGCAGGTTTATGGTTGGAACTGAAGTCTTCAGGGAGGTAGATCTCCAGGAACAGGGTTGGTGACCACTCTGTTGAACAACTTGGAACGTGGCACCTTTGGTAGCAGAGCACCAAAGTTCTAGGTGAGCAAAGTTATTGGAACAGGCAGTCGTAAAAAACCTGCATCAAGCCAGACACCCACTGACATCACCAAACGGATGCGCACTTCTTTTGAGATGCTTTCCAGGGTTGTACTGCAGCTATATTCAGTTTCTATCTTCGGTCTCCTCTTGAGGAGGTGAAAAGCATGTTCAACTGGTTGAAGGTCTGGTGACTGACTTGGCCGGTCTGAAACCGTCCACTTTTGTTTGCCCCGATGAAGTCCTTTGTTGTGTCGGCAGTGTGATTTGGGTCATTGTCTTGCAGCATGATGAAGTTCCTCTTGGTCAGATTAGATGTGTTTAATGATTAGATGTTCTGCAAATTGGCAGACAGAATGTTTCCGTGGACTTCTGAATTCATTCTGTATTCTGAGTTACATCATCCATAAAGATTAACGAGCCCTTTGTAGAAGCAGCCGTGCAAACCCAAACATGACACTCCCTCCACTGTGCTTGACCAATGACCTGGTACGTTATGGAGTCTTCTTCTCTACACTTTGGTCTTTACGTCACTTTTCTAGCGGTCCCTAGACCTTTGTGGCTCATGTCTGTATTTCCTTCCGAATTTCACTCTGACCTTCTTGTTCTTACTGCCGACGAGTGCTTTTGGTCTCTTTTATCTGCTCATGAATTCTTCTTCAAAGGGTGAATTGTGATACCTTCATCGCTGTCCTGTGGAGGTTGCTGGCGATGACACTGGCTGCTATATTGGTGTTTTTTTTTTTTCTTTACAGCTCTTACAATGTTTCTCTCGACTGCTCTTTTCCTTGGTTGACCTGTTTGTTGTCTGGCCGTTCGAACACCAGTGGTTTCTTTCTTTTTCCAGGACACTCCAAATTGTTGTATTGCCTATGAACCAAATCTTGGCTCCAAAATGGCATGCTTTTCTCCCACTGTTCTTCATGATGGTTTATCCCTACGTTGGTTACCTTTTAACAACAAGTGCCAGCTTCGTAGATGAAATCCAGGGCTCAGACCTTCAGAGCAGACATTCAGAGATATTGACTTCTGAAACAATAAATCAACACCCAGCACCTGGGCAGCAAGAAACACCCGTCACATGTTTCAGTATTTTCAATCACTTGAAAAATTTGCAGGTTCAAATGAATGGTGCAGAATAAATTACATAGAGTACAATCTAGTCTATGCAGATAACATTTGGTCCCTCTCTGAAAACAGTACAAAACTATTTTTGTGGAAAAAAAATTCTACTCAGCCATTTTTTTTTTCCTGTGTGCCACATTCTAAGTTGTTTAACACATCTAGATGTGAATATCAGGCAATGACAGCGGAAAGTTCGGTCGATCATCTCATATTCATCTTTTGATCTCAGTGTCTTCAAGACCAAAAGAACTGATCTTGCGGTGCCAATACTTTCTGAGTGGACTGAATGCATAGCTATCTATAACTGCACTGCCGGTCAAGTGTTTTTCCACGCTATATATTTTTGCATCGTTGTTCATTTTGAACACCTTAAGACACTTTAAGACACTTTAAGACACGTTAGGAAATCAAATTAGCAAACAGTGAATCAGGAAATGTTTCAGAAGTGTGAGAACTTTAATAAAACACTTATTTAG
>JAOVYU010000047.1:26017481-26030196 GCA_025674565.1 Synodontis membranacea
CTCTCTCTCTCTCTCTCTCTCTCTCTCTCTCTCTCTTTTTTTTTTAAAAAATCTCTTTTAAAAGTTGATAAGAGAAGATGAATCAATACCCTCTGATGAATCAGAATGGAGTACTCCGTGATTGCTAGCATGGTGTTTTTCATTTGATTTCTATGTCTCTTTCAGCTCTTTTTTGTGACAAGGCGTCAATATAAATGACATGTCCTCGCAGGTGAAGGAACAGGTTTGAAAGATGAAGGCTGTGCTAACAGCGGCCTTGAATTCCAGACTGAATGGATCTACACTGAAGCGCCAATGAGCGAACCCTGCTCTCAAATTTTTCACATGTATGATCTCGCATCAGAAATGACTAAGTGGTGATTTCTTCACGATCTATTTTTACTTGTCAGGTGGCAGAGACAGTGACAGTTGTGGGAAATGCCCTCTTCATTAAAAACGGGCAGATAGCAAATAACAGATCCAGAAACGCCAGGCTCAAATGTGGTCAGGGACAGGCAGGAGGTCAGGCGATACACAAACAGGAGCTCAAAGGCGAAGGCGAAGGCAAAGGCAAAAATCAGACCTGATCAAAAACAATAATCGAGACCACTGACACAAAGGCTTGGTGTGTCGGTTATTAAAAACAGACCTGTGAGCTAGGAGTTGGAGTCCACGGTGGCCATAGTTGTAGGCAGAGGTGCATTCTGGGAGTTCGATACACAGAACTCTTGGTAGATTTCTACTTCGCGGAATACTCTCAAAGGAGAGTCTGTTCAAAACGAAAAGCATTTTCAGACTTGTGGTTTCATTCATATCCTTACGTTTTCTACCCGTTCTAGGTCACTACCGTCCTTGTAAAGTGGTAAATAAGGGGTATTACTTATGGAGTATTTGGGTACCATTTATGGTCCCTGGAGCAGTCAGCAAAGCCACTGTAGCTTTATACGTTTTTAAGAAAAGCAGAATGTGCTGGAATTGAGATTAGAGTCACCCTGGCATCTTCAGGTGTACAAAATCAATATGAACGTATCGTATAGTGTACAGTGTGGGTATGAAAATAGCTTGGCGCTGAAGTGTCAAACTCCAGCCCTGCAGCCTCATCATATTTGAAAGCCCTTTCCTTTCCTTTCCTTTCCTTCCCTTTCCTTTTCTCTTCTTGTATCAGTCTATAGAGAGGCTATTTATATCCCACCTGTTTCCTCTTATTGCTCAGACAGGGCAGATAACACGTGAGACGCTGGGTTTATTTACATCCTCTCTGATGCAGGATGTAAATCCCTCCTCTTCTCTAACACCATACTGAGTGGAGAGCCTATGAGAGAGAGAGAGAGAGAGAGAGAGAGAGAGAGAGAGAGAGAGAGAGAGAGAGAGAGAGAGAGGGAGGAGGTAGTGAGGGGGGGATGGTGTAGTGATCCATAAGGTGACTCATTCATATATTTTTAGCAGTGATGACTGTCTGGTTAGCAAAATGAACCACAGTTTATAAAAATGTACACTATTATTTCACCGACTATTTAACCACATATCTTAGATTATAATAAACCAATACATAATATGAATATAATATAAGATAATATTACATTTTAGCTACATTGAGCAGCCTGTATGAGACTAGACGGTGACAGATGACTCCCAGAAGTTAAGGTTTATTTGCTGGATGTGTTTTGCTAGTAACAGGACTGCATTAACAAAATAATTTTTTTTTTTCCATACTAATGGCGTTCGAATGGTTTCCTGAAAATGAGTTTTATTATTTTTTTCCCTAAACAGTAATTAACTGTGAGCGTTTGATTTAAATGACCTCATCAGTCAGGAGCACAATATGAAGCATATAATTACTCTCTTCATGATCTTCATTAAATGGAGACGGTGCAACGTACAGTAATGCTGAATGTTTAACTTGCGGAATCTTCCAAATATTCCAAACGGGTGAACGTGTTCAGGTAGTAGAGTCGAGTGACGATCAACTATAATGGATTTTTTAAATATTTCAAATGAAAATTACATGTATATTATGGAAAATGCTGACATTGTTATGGCTTTCAATCCTGCATGCACAGTGGACACTTTATCTGTTTAAAATGTCTTTTTCCTTTTATGTACACACATTTTTATTTTTTTTATGTGGTATCAGATATGTTGGTGTCCCAATTGTTGAGAGGGTCTAATTTGTTTCTGGCTGAAAAGGCATAGAAACTTGGACTAATGATGTCTTTTGGGAATCCCATCAAAATAGGGACTGCCATTAGATCTAGTATTGGTGTGTATGTGCAACGCTTTCAGAAAGCGAATGGGTTTAATGATACATGACTGATTGGTGATGTGGTTGTCAAAAAAAAGAAAAGAAAAAAAAAAAAAGACAAATGTAAAAACAGGACCCACTGAACTGAGTCTTGCTGATCATTGTAGAGTGACAACGCCCCCATGTGGACAAACAAAGACTTACATGGCGTGTATCAGGCCTTGCTGAAAATGGCCGGCTGAAGTTTGCAGTAGTTTTCAGCCCAGCAAAACTGTGCTGCAGGTGCTGGCTGAAGTAGTTTTTATACAGTTTTGATTAAAAGAAAAGTTACATCGAGCTCGCTAGAGGGTATTAGTTTGTTCTCCATGTAGTCCTGCACAACAACTACAAAACATCCAAATACGAGTTAGGGAACTTTTTTCTTTCTAAAATTGTACATACAAATTCAAGCAGTAGGTTTAAACAAATGTACATCAGGTGATATTAAGGCATAAACTTTTTTAGGGGGAAAAAAAACCTATTAAGTTGTTCTTGGAACAGCTGTCAGGGAAACATATTCGCTGTTCTCCCTCAGGATCCAACACGCTAGCCTGTCTTCAGCAGCTTAGTATGAAAAATAGTACTTTATACTACACATTGTCAGCTCAATAAACCTGAAATACTCAAATGTTTCAGTTTGATATTGTCTTGGTTATTATTTTATTTTTTTTACATGCACAACTTTTCTTTGCAATATTTATTAAGTGCTTAATGTCAGATTTTTTTTATAGCAGCCCATAGGTTTCCCTAAGAAAAAGAAACCAATTCATCCATTATTCCATAAATCAACCCATCTGTCTGTCTTACCATCAATCTGTTCAACTATCCATCCATCCGTCCGTCCATCCATCTATCTGTCCGTCCATCCATCCATCCATCTGTCCATCCATCGATCTGTCCATCCTTCCATCCATCTGTCCATTCATCCATCTGTCCATCCATAAGTCCATTCATCTGTCCGTCCATCCTTCCATCTGTTCATCCATCCAGCTGTCCAACCATCCATCCATCCGTCCATCCGTCTGTCCATCCATCCGTCCGTCCATCTGTCCGTCCATCCATTCATCCATCCGTCCATCCATCTGTCCATTCATCCATTCATGCATCCGTAAATGGAGAAGCCTTAAGAGCTCTGAGGCTTTCTCTCTGGGGGAAACCTTAAAGATTCTACAGAAACTGTACTGTACGCTGTATATGGTTGAGATGATGAAAATCTACTTGACTTGACTACAGAGTGTGTGTCTCTATCTGAAAAAGATGTACTCTGCTCAAGATTGGATTCAATTTACAATTTTGGGTTCAATTTACAATATTAGGTTCAATAATTTGATTTTGCCACAATATTTTCAAGTAAATTATATTAAACATTTATTTTGAAATAATGATAATAAGATGAAATGCAACATTTATTTTTCGATTATTTATCAATTTAAAAATTCCTTTTTTTTAAATTGAAAAAATATACTTTTGTTACTTCTTAATAAATAACAACAATCATTTGCAATCATTTACAAAGGTTGAAGTAAAGTGTAATAGAAGATGAAATAATTTATTTTTTTTATTAAAAATGTAAAAAGTTAATCGCATAATTTTAATTCTTAATAATTATAAACATTACAACATTTTACTTCTCCTTTCTTTAGTTTCCAGAAACAGTAAAAAGCTCAGATTTCTTCTTGAGTTTGTAAAGTCAATCGCGCAAAAGCTCTTTCCCAATTAAATCTGGGCCGTGTTCAGCAACGTTACCCTTATGTAACCTTTACCTAACAAAAGCTACCAGGAAAAAGTTAGGCTTTGTTAGTGTACAACGTCAGCTAACAGAACCTAACACACTTGAGAAGTAGCTATCAAGTAAATGACAAGATTGTAACGGATAAAACAGTAACACTGCCTTTACCAGCTCGAGTTTACGAGTTGACGGGGGGATGAAACTTAAAACAACTCAGCAACTCAAATTGACCATAATTCTGAGAGCACCTGAAGGCAGCATACGAACAAATTCTAGGAAGTTGCAAAAATCACATGCAAATTTGTTACATTTGTTACAGTTGTCTTACATCCACCTACGGTGACGCTTTATGTATTCCTGCTATTGTACATTATTGCACCCTATGCTGGATTTAAAAAAAACCCCACACAATTACAGTAGGAAAAACTAAACACGGAAAGTTCTTGATTTCCATCAATCTGAATTGTCAAATGTGTATTGTGACTTATAGATGCGCGATATGTCCTTACATGCCTAATATTAACGCGTTACATTACAATTTATCTTAAAAGCCGAACCTCAGATAAATATGAATCTTTATCTTTATTTAAATTTTCTATCAGCGTTCATCAATGTTTAAAATCTCTTATTCATTTTTTTTTTTTTTTTAATCTTTTTTAATCTCAGAGATCTGACTCCCTTTCTGAGTCGATTTCCTCTGTTGACTGTATTTTATTTCCGTCCTTCTCCTGCTGTAATCGCACTATCCGGTCTTGCTGAGGGCCGGTTCTCCTTTCTAATTCTCAGTTCCTCTTAAGGTTTCTTCCTGCTTTTATTTTTTTTCCTTCCCATTGTATATTTCAGAGGCATTGTGTGACTGGGAATCATGCTGGCTAGAACTAGACCCAGTGCATTAAATTAGAAAAAAAAAAAAAAAAAAAAAAAAAAAAAAAGGATGTTATTGTGAATAACATAATGGTTGGCATTGAGGCTGGAACCCCATTTACTGTACATGCTCAGATAGACAAGATTATTCAAGTACTGCAAGGGTAATGTAGATGTAAATGAAAAGGCTGTGTATTTATGGTCCTGTGTTGTTATTTTGCCACTTGCAGCACAGAGCTGCTGAATTCTTAAATCTTACTGATCAGAAAGTGATTCGTTGTCTATACCAGCAGCTCTTGCAATACTGTAGGCTTTAACGTGCTTGTTCTCAAATGCTATCGTTTAGACAGTAAGTGTTCATTGTTCATTCACTGGGACTTTTTAAGATTTTATTTTAAGAAGGGGGGGGGAAGACTGGTGACAGAAAAAACTGTTTATGATTCACTTCTTCTTCTTTTTTTTTTTTTTTTTTACCAGACATTCCACATTAAGTGCAACAATGAACTCTTTTTTTTTTTTTTTTTTTTTTTAAGTGATGTCATTCTTTAATTGATTTTTTTTTTTTCTTTTTAAGTTTGCAAACTGGTGTGGTATTTGAGGAGTGAAACACAATGAGGAATGGCGTTAGAGGTAATTAACAGTGGGTTTGTGTGACGCATCAAACATTCCACGCAAAATCACTTCCCTTATTTGACAGTCTCCTTGTTTAGTTTATTAAGTTCACTTTTCTAGTAAGTAATAATCGGTTATTAAACTTGCTTGTACGTTGTATATAAGATAGATTTAGATCTATGTACCGTACAGTTTAAATATTATAATGGAGAGGGATCCCAGGGCTGCTGAGAGAGGTTGGAGGCAAAGCGCGATCACGAAACCCATTAGCGACTATTTATACAGCATTGTTTTCTTTTCGAGTACTCAGCAGCTGTCTACTGTTCACTCTGCTCTCGCGTTTTTCTCGCTGCGAAAATACAGAGCCGGAGGTGAAGAACGAATCGTCAGCAGTATTTTATGGTACCGTAGAGTTTCCAAGATGACCCATTAAATGGCGTTCATCATCAGCTTCAGAATAAACAGACAGATGTTTTAGAGTGTTAGTGTTGAAGATAAAACTACGGGCACTGTTGGATACTCTCAGACACGAGAAATTATACTTTTGATCTACAAAAATGTAAAACATTTTTAATACCAGGTTATTTATTTATAGAGAGCTAGGTTATAGGAGGGTGGCATGGTGGTGCAGTGGTTGGCACGGTCACCTCACACTGCAAGGTTCCAGGTTCGAACCAGCTGGTCGAATTGGGCCTTCCTGTTGTCGAGTTTGCATGTTCTCGCCGTTCCTATGTAGTTTTCCTCTCACAGTCCAAAAACATGCAGATCAGGTCAACTGACTACTCTACACTGCCCATAGATTGCCGTGAATGTGAGTGTGAATGGTTGTTCATCTCAGTGTTAGTCCAGTGATAGACTGCTGATCCGAACATTATTTCCCCATAGGATTGCACGTAAATACGATCAATCCGTTCCAGACCATACGAACTATATGTAATTATGGGTATGACTCTTGATCGGAAGGTCGCGAGTTCAAATCCCAGCCTCAAAATGACTGCCACTGCTGGGCCCTTGAGCAAGGCCCTTAACCCACAACTGCTCAGTTGTATAAAATGTGATTATATGTAAGTCGCTCTGGATAAGGGCATCTGCCAAATGACTTAAATGTAAATGTAAATGTGTCCTGCCCCAGGATGTACCTGTCTCTCACCTGGATTAGCTCCAGCCTTCCAACGACCCTTAATGGATAAGCGGTCTAGATAATGGATAGATGGACAGTTTATAGGATGAGTACTAGATGTGTCTGCTTCTTTCCTCTGGCGTTGCACAGACTTTATGATGCGAGAACACTTACCTGTTACATGTTCATCACTATCTTCAGAGAGTTTTCAGCTCCCTGTTAACGGGGGAAAAAAGGGATCTACAAAAATCATCGAAAAAATAACATATGGTACCTGGATGTGCGTTGGAGTGCCATGTTTATACGTTAGTTCCTTTATATACAGATTAAATGTAGCGATAATAGATAGAAAGGCAGGAAATGTGGCAGCTAAGATGATATGATAAAGCCTTAGCTTCTTATCTGGAAGAATAATTTTTCATAATTTAACACCATTTACCCTGCATCACTTTCCAGTTTTAAACCCCCAAAAGCACCGTAAATCAGCTGTAAGTTACAGCTGTGCCTTTTGGCTGTTCTACAGCTCTAGCAAATCTAGACTCCTTCCAGAAATCCAGTACAAACATCCCAAAGAAAAAAAAAAAATAGCACCCATTACAACAAACGCACGAGGTTATTTGAATCTGTTCATGCAGAAGGTCCGCCATTCAAGTTTGTGATTCAGCTGTTACTATAGAAACACGGAAACATAGAAACAAGTGCATGATCCGAAACCTGCGATTTGTCTTGCAGCTGGAGTTACTGTCATATTTTCTAAAACGGCACCGTTGCTTTATCTAATATGACAGCGGCTGGAACTCCGAGCGTCTGTCGTATAAGATAAAGCAACGGTGCTGTTGTATAAAATAGTCGAACAGTCTCAGCAGACTTGACAGCTGCTCACCACATGGCCGTGTTAACTCCAGGCTGAATGGAATGACATGGTGGAAAGATGAGGCTCATCAGAGATGTGCAGTAAAGGAAACAGACGAAACCTTTTCCAGATGACACACATTACCAGGAAACAACTGCACACCGGGAAAAAGAGACAGTTAATAGGAACCAGATATGTTATTATGTGGCAGGGGTACTGCATAAACGTGAATTAATTCTATAGGACCATTAATTTCTAATGGTCTTTTTCTTATACTGGCGACATGGAGGAACGACAATTAAAATGTTCCTTGGAAGAAATGAGGTCACGCCATGTTTTTGAACTGCCACTTATTGGGCAGGTATACTGCCCTGTTCCTCATGCATCTGGGAATAGTTAGAATTGCTCTTCTGCTTCACTTAAAAACGGGGTCTGGTTTGATCCAGAGCTCTGCGTACTGTCTTTGCGTGTTCTCCAAGTGCACGTCCTTTGTTTTCTTCCTATTTCTAAACAAGATAAGCTCTAGATCCACATCCACCCTCATTTAGATTCCAGTTTATTGCTGCACTGTGTGTGCTGTTAACAATGACAATCACTTCACTCTGCAATGGAAAAAAAAAAAAAAAAAAGCGAACTGAATTTACATAATTAAAACGTGTACAGGCGAGCTGCGACATCCACGTTACCAGATTCTAGTCTATTATGCATGGTTCAAACGTGTTAAAGTAATCTGACAGCTATATTATATCCAGTCAGCGCCGACGTCCTCACAGGCGTTTACAGTGTAACTGGTTTAAACTTCAATCTAATTCAATCTAGTAATTAATCTCGTTCAAATGAATTATGTTTCGATGAGAAATGTAAGATTTTTATATATGTTAATATGTTCTCTTAAATTTCACTGGAGACATATTGATTTTTTTTTCTACCAGAAGGAATATTGACCTAAAACCAAAATTCAAATAGAATGAAAAGAAATTACATAATGCATGAGGAGAGCTCTTGCAGTTTCCACATGAAAAAAAAAAATACTAAAAAATTTTTAAAAATACTGTCGAGGCGACTAGCTGATCAGCTGAACGAAGCCCATCAGACCAGAGAATAGTTACGAGGTTACAAACCTTTTCATTGTACTGTATTTACCCTCTCTGATCTGACTAGTGAACGGACAACATGTCTTGTCTTTTAAAAAAAAGAAAAAAAAAAAAAAAAAAAAAAAAAAAAAGAGAGAGTCAATGATGAAAACAGAATGTGTAAAGGGGACATATCACTTTTTCAAGTGAAGTGAAAGTGATTCATTGTCATTATTGACACACCACAGCACACAGTGCACAACAACGAAATTTGTCCTCTGCTTTTGACCCATACGTGAAAGTGACACACAGCAGGGGGCAGCTATTTTCAGCGCCCGGGGAGCAGTGCTCGGGGGCGGCACCTTGCTCAGGGTACCTCAGTGGGACTCGAACCTGCAATCTTTCGGTTACGGGACCGCATCCCTAACCATTAGGCCACCATCTGCCCCAAGTGTTCAAGTTCAAGTACAAGTTCAAGTGCTTGAACATGTACACGTTTGAGTAAAAAAAAACAAAAAAAACAAAACACTACAATCTCAGAAAACATGAGTTTCAACAAGCGGATCAGATTTGGCTCTGCTTTCTATGTCACAATAGGAGCTCCTTAGAATTTTACCACCCACCATCTGAGTATCTCCACTCACGGCTTGAGAAGCAGTGGAGAAGTCATGAATATTCATCAGGAAAGTGTGACCTGACAGGCTGGCTGAAGACAGGGGGTGGGGCGAGAAGCGGCTCATTATCATTTAAAGGAACAGGTACGCAAACCAGCCGTTCGGAACAGGGCTGTTTAGACGCGGTGAGAAGACAGCTGGGGTCCTTTCATCGTGTTATATTTTGACCAAAGCATGTCGCAGATATTTTGCTAAGACCTCAGAGAACTTCATCCACTTGTGGAAAAGGAGTATAATATGTTACCTTAGACACAAGTTGAAAGAGATGACTGGGTTTATTTTCTCCACATCAAATTCTAAGCTCAAAATAAAACATCCGCTAATAATTAAAGGTTAAGCATTAAAAGGAAATGGCTGTGAGAGTTCCTTATCTGGAGTTTTGTTGCGTAACTGGACCTTTACAGACTTTAGTTAATTATACAACATTTGTTGAATTACATTGACAAAAACCTTGAGTTGTTATCGAGCCTGTTAATAAAGTAATAACATTTACGCACTCTATACGGTAAACTCACTGCCACGATTTACCACCACAACAAATAAGACAAGACAAGGATTTGAAAAAAAAAAAAACTGCAATAAAATTTATTGTACCTCACAAAGACTCAAACACGTGCAACATTGTACTAGAACAGTATACCAAGACGGCCGGATATATTTAAACCGTCCTCTATATGACAAAATAGCAATACTGTTGAACTCCGCTGGAAATTTTAAACTATACAGTTTGTTGAACAATCTTTAAAACCCATGGTCATTCAAGGGGAATAGACTTACGACTGGGTGTAGCTCTGACATTCTCCTAAACGTGTGCCATGTGCAAACCGGTAGCCCTAGAGTAACTAAACGTATGCTACAGGATTAGCAATCACCCTGCTGAGCTGAATCAGGAGGACTTGCGTTTCATGGTTCCGTCTCTCCATTACGGAGATAAAGTGCTTTTCTGAAACACAAACGTAACTCAAAGAAGGAGCAATACAAATGATGAGACGATGACGATGATGAAATGTAGAGGGCTTTGGTAGTCTAAGTGACGAAAGGAAGCTACGGCACGACAGCGCGTTCGCTTACGCTCTTACTGGGCCTCGTATATATTTATTCGTAAATCGGTCGCTGGAACGTTTACAAAATTAAAGTGGGATTCGTATAAAACAAACAAAAAAACAAAAATAACAGGAGTTAGACAAAAAAAAAAAATAATAATTGGAACCTAGGAGAACTGGGTTCAGGTCACATGACTGGTGATGAGTTCCTGTAAGTTATGTTGTCGAGTATAAAATCTACTTCGATCGCACGCATAAACCGTAAGTCTCGTGTTAATGAGTTGAAAGAAAGCAATCCGAAACAAATCCATAAATTTAGACAAAAAAAATATCTAGGAATAAAATAGAGAATAAAAGTATTGACGCCCTCTAAAGAGAGACAGCGAAACGCTGCACTGGCTGAGCTGGTTTGGGCCTCTTAGACCCTGTGAAGGGAAATTGTAATGCTACACACATCCTAAACAATCGTGTGCTTCCAACTTTGAGGCCACAACTTGTAGAGGGACCGCATGCTGGTGTCATGATCGGCTGTCAATAAACTTTTGTCCATATAGTGTATGTCAAAGTCACAATGGTGCTGGGAATTCTCCAATTTAAAGGCTGTGCAGTGTGTGTACCTGGTCTGAGAGTAGTTGTGTAGTGTGCACTTCTGATGCAAGCTGGGTAGGGTAAAAAGCTCAGCGTGTCTGAAAGTTGTGTAGCGTGCATTCGGCTTTAGTAGTTTCAGCTCTCTGTGCGCTGTGCGCATGACTAAACGTAAATCAGAGCTTTGTGGGCATCAATAAATGTAAATTAGCTTTAAACACTTAATATTATGCAGCTGCTAACACACCCACCCACACACACACACACACTAATATCAACTTTACTGAAATCCGGCAGGATTTGAAAAACATTTTTTTGGTTTGGCCTACAGAAACTTTAACACAACTTTAGGAAAAGACTGAAAAAATGAGGCCCGTTATCATTTAAGTCACAAAATGTAAGATAGGATTGTGCTGTTCAACCGCCTGGTCTCTGCTTTTCCTTCCTTTTCACCACGACCACTAAACGGTGCTCAAACAGCCCTCTCTTTTACATAAAAAGGCTAAACGACGTACAACTCTTCCAATCAAACCTGCTGTTTCATCAGTAAGTGTTTAAAAAAATAAATAAATAAAAAAAATGGCGCAATTGTGTTTAGATCACTAAAGAATTTTGGGAAGTAATGCATGTAGTGTTTGGGGAAATGCTGACCATTCCGGCACAGACGTACACCAGGAATGGAGCTACCACAAAAAAACAAACAAAAAACAAACAAACAAAAAAAAACACACACATACACACAAAATAAAGCATGCACGTGTAGGTGCTACAATCGTCTATCATACCGTCATTCAAGACTGACCTCTTGCTGGCTCACAAGGGCTGCTTTTCTAAATACACACACGGTAAGCTGCGTGCCAGACTAAAGAGGATTTGGCGATCAATGCTGAACCCTGTGTGATTACATTACGTAACCGAATCTAAGACTCCAGAGCAGATCACACAGTCGCGATACACAGGCTGAATTACGACAAGCTGTGTACCGGGTCAGCAGAGACGTTACTTTTCATTTTTACACAGTTACACAATGAGCACCATGAGAACATACAGTATGAACAGTAACATAACATAATCATAGGACATGACACACAAACGAAGACGCCTTGCAAACAGCAAGGCTTTATAGGTAACTTTTAAACAGAAAGAGGGATTCAAAATGAGGAAGGGAAAACAAAACCGTGAGACAGGAATCTGAAGAAACACATTACAATACCTTGTGCTTGTTGACTGACTGCTGAACATGAAAATCAAGTACAAGCTTTTAATGCTCCTTCAAATATCATGAACATTATCAGGTAGCTCTGTGAAGCTGGTACACGGTCTTACTAGACATGGAATGAAAGTTCAGTGCCATGAAAAATCGGTTGTGCTGGTGGATATATATTTTAAAATATGGCCGAGAGTGACGTCAATGGCTGACCAAATTAGTGTCGTTTGTACTTAAATGTTCGGCTCACTTTGCCATCTAGTAACAGCTGGCGGGGATATTATTGGTAGTTTGATTGTGGAATCATTAATGATATCGATTAATAATTCAACAATCAAACTGTTGTGCTTAAGCGACGCGTTATATCACGAGATCTTACTGGCATAAGAACGATGTGGGGCAAACCTTTATACACAAGCAGTAAAGACAGACAGCAGCTTTCATCATTGTATTTCTTTTTAAGTTTGTTGTGCTCGACTGGGGTCATGCTGTGTTAAATAGCTTGATGAAGAGATTAAGAGAAAAGCACCAAAAGTCTATTCCTTTTTGCTACTGATTTTTATGCCTCAAATTATCCAAACAGGGAAGCTACTGAAGAAAAACTCAGACGTGTGATCTTGCCTGTTTGAAACAATTCCAAAAACAAATCGGTTCATTTGCTGGTTACAGTGACGACTCCGACAAACATTCAATGA
>JAOVYU010000047.1:26148090-26162385 GCA_025674565.1 Synodontis membranacea
GCACATGCCTACACACTCTCTCACATGCTTCCTTTCTCTTTTTCATCACACACACACACACACACACACACACACACGTATGTATAAGTAGTACATAGTAGCATTCTCAGTGACATTGCTACGTACACGGGCTTCACTCCAGCCTGACTGTTAAGCATATAGTCTCTCTCGCTATGCAGAAAAAGTGCTTAATGATTCAAAGTGGCTCTTAAAAGATAGATTAGTCACGTTCTACCCATTCAGGTCATGCCTACCAGCTTCAATTAAACACAAATAAAGTGAGGAATAAAAGGCTCTCGAGGTATGTACAGTGCCAGGGATACGATACCTTAATGAGTCCTTAATGGCTCAGTCCAGTATAGAAGAACCCCGGTGTGGATATTACGTGAGTGGCACGATGAATCATATTTAAATCCAGGATTACATTTTTTTTGGCTTCTTCAATGAATCAGATATAGTTCCTTTTTTTTTTTTTATAGTCCATAGTCCATAGTCCCCATTAATCACAACTTTCTTCCTTAATAAGCCTATATGTTCAGTGACAGATGTGTTTTCCAATAACAGTGAGTTTTATTTCTCCTACATCGCAGCGATTTGAGAACGACGACATTCACTCATTTACAAAAGACGTAACGCTTCATACTTTTTTCGTAGTTCCAACGTTCAGAGACTCGTTCGACTAGTGACTCATTCGAAATGCATCTCGAATCATTTTCTTGAAATCGTTTTCTTTATTTACGTGTCAGGCAAGAAAGCTCTGAACAAAATATATCTTTTTTTTTTTTTTTTTTTTTTCCCTACGCAGCCTGATGAGAGACAGCCGAGGTCAGTTGGGGGGCCATTACATATGGAATAACCATATGGGAACTGAACGGATTAGTCGGAAGAATTCCAAATGTAGATCCCTTGACAAAATATCTTCAATTCCATGTACAGTTTAAGATCTGCGGCGTAGGATGTCCCCGGATTGTTGGGGATTGTTTTCAGGAATATCGATGGCATTAAAAAAGGGTGACTCGCTTTGCACTTGGCGCAGAGGATTCTGGGAAGGGTGAACTGGCCCCTTTACTGTAAGTTGGATTCGATCACCACCTGTAAGGGGGAAAGAGACTCAAAGCGTTTTGATAATGGCAGTCTGAAAATGTCCTGTGACAATAGCTTGTCCTCAACTGACACACAAGGTGAAAAAAAAAAAAAAAGATCTCTCGCTTAAGATTTTCCGTCGTAAAGACTCGTCATATAATGATGCCATCTTGTCCCCGAACTGACCGAAAAACTGTTAGCAGTTATCATGATTCAATATTGAGGAAAAATAATTGCGGTTATCCTTTTAGCCATCACTCTGCAATGATCTAATGGATTATGATGGTTTTGACTCAGTTGGACAGCTGAAGCTGGGCTGTTGTATATTGCACTGTAGAAGAGAGGAAGATGGAAGGGGATATCACAGGTGACATAATGAATTGGCAATGTGGTCCCTGTCCCCCCCCCCAGCTCGCACTGTGCCCCAGGGAACAACGAGCGACAGCCATTTCCTTGTCCTCTCTGCAGCCCCGCTTCATGCTCTCACCACCCTGCCCCCTTGCGTTCGCCTTTCGTCCATCCGGCACGCCTCTGATGAATTAATGGAGCATTAAATGGCCGCATTTCGCACGTCACTGTTCGGCTAGCTTTTAATCAAATCCAGTCACCAAAGTGTGACCGGATAAAGCCGGTGTGGACAAGAGATAGCGAATAGGGAAAATGTGTCAGTGTATATGTACGTGTGTGCTTGATAGACTCAGGCTGGTTCCTGCTTAGGACGGAAAACACTACGCAAAGTAAACGACACACAAAAGAGGAACTCTTTAAAATAACAGCTTTCCCAAAACCAGTCGAAGAGACAGTGAGTTACCGAGGAGCGCCATTAAAATAATAATGACATCGCGGCTGTGTGGTCGACCACGGACGCACTCAAACGGATTTGATTTCTGAGAGACATGCTATTCGATTTTTAGGCAAGAGTTTGAAGCTCGAGGAGGCTTACTTGGCCAGCGAGGCAGAAAATTAGAAACTTTAAGCTACAGTGAGTCATTAACTAAGTCAAACACGAAACAAAACCATCGCCATATCTGCTGGATTAGTCCTCAATGTAATCTCTCTTTCGGCAAAAAAAAAACTGATTTAAATTCAGCGGACCTGAAAAAAGTACACTCCTCCTTATCAGCGGCTCGCGCGGCTGATAAACTGACCATCTTCCCGACTGGCCTCGGTGCTGGAAGTGCTTTTATGATTTAAAAATTTCTCATTCAAGTGCACTTAGAGTTTAAACTTCACACGGGGGTTCATACGGACGCTTCAGAATGAAGTGCCAGGCCTTATGAGGACTTTTCAAGCACTTGCTTTGTTTAGTTTTCAAGCACCGCACAAGGGATCACTGAAAAGCTTCGTCTTTTGTTTTTTTATTTCCTCCAGCACATTTTTATGTTTTGCAACTTTCACACCAGTGTGACCAAAGCCAGCTTTTATATGCGTCACTTTTGAGCCAAGCTGAAAACTGGCAAAACTAGTATTCCAGAAATGATTTTATCATTCAGTATTAATATAAACGAGCCTAGATAATGTCAGTTATGAGAATTTGGTATGTACTGAGTGGGTGAGGAGAGAGGGAGTTAACTACAGTCCTCCTCCTTCCCATTTCGGCTATTCCCAACTAGGGGTCGCCACAGCGGATCTTTTTGTCCGCACGTCCGATTTGTCAGAGTTTTTACGCCGGATGCCCTTCCTGACGCAACCCTCCCCATTTATCCGGGCTTGGGACCGGCACGCAGGCATGCACCAGAGTGTGCACTCCCTTGTGGCTGGGTCTTTGTACAGCACCCGGCCTTCTCTGAATGTCTCCCATCCAAGTACTAACCAGGCCCGCCCCTGCTTAGCATCCGAGAACAGGCGACATCGGGCACCCCCAGGGCAGCATGGCTGTAGGAAGTTAACTACAGTAATTGTGCCAAATTATAGATTCATTCACCCATCCATCCTTTTTCAGTGTTTTCTGTAAGCGCCTTATCCTGGTCAGGGTCATGGTGGATCTGGAGACTATCCCGGGAATACTAGACATTGATACATTGCAGGGCATGTATACACACATGCATTCACTGATTCACACCTAGGGACAATTTATCTTCATCCATCTACTGCTATGTTTTTTGGAAGTAGGAGGTCAAAAAAAATCAATTATTAGATTCATACATTTAAAATCTAGTGTACAATTTTATAACTTATAACTGAATTCCATACCGTAACAGAAACAGCAAATGATTTGTTCACATCTGTTCGATTTCTAAGATAAAGTCTTTTATTCAAAATGCTTCTTTTTATCCAACCAACAAGAATTCACTGTCCAGCAACCGGACCGTGTCATAACCATACGCTAAACACTGAGTGAAAGTCCGTAAGCCATCAGAGAGATGTACAGTAATAAAAGCCAGCTCCCAATCCTGCACTACTTCCATCATTTGCAACTGCTCACGACACGACAGGATTGTACACTGATCTGATCCCACAGCAGGTGCACGCTTGTTTTGAGCCCGCATGAATAATCCGCAACACGCTTTGTTGCTCTGATTATTTATAGCACTTTTCCATCAGGATCAACTCTGTGACCCACATTTTGCTGTTATTTCCACTGCCAAGTTTTCGGTTGGGTAACTAAATATCCGGGTTGGATTGGTTACCCTTCTTAGCAGGGTCCCAGGAACACAAACACAATCGTTTTGCTAAATAGTATGCAAAACAAAATATTCCACAGTTTAAATCATACAATTATGTCATGTCATTTAGGGCAATAGTTCTGCGTTAGGTTTCTTAACATAAAAGAAGATATTGAGTTCAATTTCAATCAGGCCTTAAAGCTTATCCTTTGCTGCAACTGATATCTAATGGTGTGGTATCTAATGGACGAACGGGTAGAGACGGAGGTTAAAGTTCAGGGTCAGAGGTTAGAGGTCAGGTTATGGTTCTGATAGAGGTAAAGATACTTGATCAGGGTACGGACATACACTATATGGACAAAAGTTTGTGGACAACTGACCATGACACCGGTATGTGGTCCTTCTCAAAGCTGTTGCCACAAAGTCGGAAGCACACAATCATTTAGGATGTTGTTATATTGTATTATTACAATTTCCCTTTTGGACTAAGAGGCCCAAACTTGTTCCAGCATGACAATGATCCTGTGCACAATGAAGACATGGTACTCTGAGGTCGGTGTGAAAGAACTTGAGTGGTTCTACACAGAGCCCTGCATTCAACCCCACTGAACACCTTTGTGATGAACTGAATCACCGACTGAACTCCAGGCCTCCTCACCCAACATCAGTGCCTGACCCTCACTAACGCTCATGTGGTGAATGGAGAGAAACTCCCAGAGACATGCTCCAATATCTAGTGGAACGCCTTCCCAGAAAAATGGAGCTTATTTTAACAGTAAAAGGGACTCAATCTAAACTGGGATGTTTAACAAAGCACATATGAGTGTTATGGTCTGGTGTCCACAAACTTTTGTCCATATAGTGTAAGTACTCAAACACTGTATGTCCGTACTTTAGGTACTTAGAGTATGCAACACAGGTACTCAAGCACGGTATGGACATACTGCAAGTACTCGGCCAGGATACGAACACAGAGCCTCAACCTGGCTATTGTCATACTGCTGGTACCCATCCAGGGTATGGACACAGTGATTCCACCATGGTAGATACACAGGTTCTCAACCAAGGTATGGATTAGAAACTGTACCATACCACACAAAGATGCCCGTTTAAATCCATGAAGCATTGAAATGACTATTAATAAAAGTCAGCACCGCTAATAGAACGTGGTGGCCCAAAGCGAGACTATTGTTAGTCTGAGCATATATACTGAACCAAGACCTTTTGTAATCGCCTATATGCTTTTTATAGCACGAACACAAGACATGCGAATTATAATGGCCAAAGAATACGGTATAATTTATACGCTGGTTGAGAAACGTACTATTTACCAAGTGTGTGCATTTTTAGGGACGATTCAAGTTCAGTGAAACTCAATAAGGTTTCCAAACAATTACCCGCCAAACCCCTGCGCACGAAATCTCGACATGACTAATGATCAGAATACTAAGCAACAGCTTGTTCACTCGGAAATGAGAACGAGCAGAAGGGCCACTGATTTGAGATCAGCAATGCATCGTTTTTCAGGGCAATAGCTGATGAGGGATGCCACTGTGCCTGGTTCGTTGCTTTCCCTGCTGGTTTTGGCAGGTTCGGGTGAGCCGGGCAGAAAGATGGGAACTGTCTAACTAATTAAACATCTCCTCTGACAGAGAGAAAGGAAGGCAAGCAGGGAGCAAAGAAGGGAGATGGCAGCAGACGGGAATCAGTAATTGAATCACAGAGTGGGGATTCAATCAAGAACGACACAGAATATCAATAGAGACCCTGGGGGTGGCAATAGGACCGTATACAAGCAGCTGTTCAAGATGACAGACTGAAAGAGAGAGAGAGAGAGAGAGAGAGAGAGAGAGAGAGAGAGGGAACACAATGCCAGGCAAAGAAGAGCGTCTATTCCCAATCAAAGTGTGACGGCCCTATTCGATACTGCCATGGAAACTGCACACAAGACTCTGCAGTTCTGTTCCTGCCATCTTACTTAAGTAAACACCAATTACTTTCTATAACAATGACTAGCTTGAGGGCTGACAAAACTCTTCCAAAGTTAGAAGGACACGAGGTGCAAAATACTGCCCTCGGTGCAATCCTAATACCCTATCTCTTTGCGAGGGCATGAGATCAGCTCGGCACATCACCAAAACCAAATATTTGTTCAGGAACTGCAGAAAACATGCACAGTGTTTTTTCTTTCTGCATAGCAAACGAGGTATCCCGTTTCACACACTCATAAAGTCAACTTTGAGCTATTTTCAACAGGAACGGGAACGTAGATGTTTGATCATTCATTCATCTTCAGCAATCACTTTATCCTGGTTAGGGTTGTGGTGGATCAGTGGCCAGTCCACTGCAGGACACTGTACAGACACATTCCTACCCGAGGCTAATCGATATAGCCAGTATACTATCCGCATTTCTGGTTGGGAAGTGGAAGGAAACACGAGAACCCTAAGGGTAACCCTCACGAACACAAGAAGAATGTCTGAAACTTCTGCTAGGCGTCAATCCAAGCTCCAAGGATAGAACCAGGGCTCTTGGAGCTGTGAGACAACAACGCTACCCTACCATGTCACACTAGATCATTCAAAGCACTCCGCTGCAAAACAAGCCTAATGACACAGTGTTAATGCAACGCAAACGTGGGTGGAGATTATCATTCGGAAATAAACCAATCAGAGATCTCCATAAGCACGAAAATAGTATGAAACGTTCAAGGTGTATTTCTACGCAGGAAAAAAAAAAACAAAAAACAAAAACGTGCCAAGTGTGTCTTTCAGTGCCAAACGTACAAACATATGTCCCAGAAATGTGCCTGTTTTTTAACAGACTGAAATAGGTCTTTAGAAAATGTTAATCCTTGACTATAGACAAACTGGATTTAGTTCCTGGGTATCAAAAATTAATCAAAGTCTGATGTGACAGCCGGGTAGGCTTTAGAGATTAATAATTCTTCGTAACTTAACAGGTGTGTCTGGATGGGAATAAAGCCATTTTTAACTGTAAAATGTCAGCATAAATACTTATTCATATTGAGGAGCAAAGCATAAATAAAAGAGACAAGCAGAAAAAAGTTAAAGGTGTCATGTGCATGAAAGGGCAGTGTGATTGGCAGGGTTTGTGAACTCACCTCTTCTTCTCTGCTTCGTATCGGCTGAGCAGCTTCTGGAGTCCTCCGTTCTTGAAGCCCTGGAAGTGAGCTGCTGGAGCGCCGACTGTGATCACGTCGTAGAAGGAGTCTGGCACGACAAAATTACACAGGTGTCAGCCTTTCTGCTTGCACGGTCGACTGGCGCTTGATTTCAAAACCGGATCAGTCTTTCGAGAATGTGCTCTTTCCACATAAACCTTTTTTTTTTTTCTTCTCCAGTGATAACAGTCAAAGTTTTGCAGGCGGCTTTCCCGGGTCTCGGGCTAATAATAATAATTCGCTCGATAATGGCAACGAGGGGGCCGTCTGTCTGTATTAAGCTGTCTCTTGTCATTGCTAAACCAAAGTGCCAATCGTCTTTGAGCACATTGAGTTCACTCGTAATCTCATCACGAACTGCCAAGCTAATTACGTGGGTAGTTCAGTATTTGGGTAATTAATCCATTTTCTTTGGGCTCACCCAGAGTCAGATGAAATCATAGATGATATTTGTTTCCCCTTCTGTGTGCTGCTGGATGATTTATCAAAGCTATCTGGTTTAAACGAATGAAAGGAAGTTTGCAGAGACCCCTTGCTTCCTCTCCGCAGCAGCAGACTACAACAAACCCACTAATGAAAGGTTCACTGGTATTCATTTAGCATATATGATGCACATTTTAATGACTATGTTGTATGACTATAATTTGACAAACGCCTGCTTTTGGTCATATTTTCAAATAGCATTTTACCCTCACCCACTGGGTGCACATATTTAACCTCAATAAAGCTTTAACAAATTGTGATGAAGGGAAAACTGATGCAAGTTTATCTTAAAAAAAAAAACAAGATAAAGTACAAGGAAAAAAGTACACAGCTTTCACACTACAAAAGCATTTCCTGTTCCTGTGCTGCTGTAATATCACACTGCCGATGCTCAACAAGACCTCCACTTATTATGCTGGTCATATCTGTGCCGTAAACTATGTGTGATGCTGTTTATTAAAGCACAAGCGAAGTCTGAAATGCAGCCACAGTTATAATTTTCCAGCCTCCCACTGACTCACTACAGCACAACATACTCGATAATCATGACAAAGGGGCAGCATATTGATATACGGATCAAAGCTCACCGAGAAACATGGCGTGGTGATAGTAGTACACAGATTTAATTTGTTGTGATAAGCTGTAATTTGATCATTACGGACCGGTTGTTACAGCTGAGCTCTTGCATTTTAAAATTCTGTCCGAGTCCGAGGAGAAAAACCAACAGCCCGGTGACCACAATACCAATTTCATGCAATTCACTGACTTCACGTTGATGGTAATGCGAACTGCTTTTGCTGCTGAAATCCACATCATTAGTTCATCTTACTCCGTCCAGGGAAAGCAGAAGAAATTGTTTCGGGTTTATTGGTGAAATTGTTTAGGTGACCCTTTAAGAAACAGGGAAGACCGTATTGCTTTTTATTTTTTTTTTATTTTTATTTTTTTAGGACATCTAGGACATTCTGCCCATTTGGAGTGATCATGACCATTTGTAAATCCTTCACAGTGAGGAAAAATCGAGCTGATGGGCCAAATGTTGGGTCATCGCATGCCTCCAGAACATCTCCAGTGCTCTTTGGCATCAACTCTTCTTGTCTCTAGAACTGCTCCTGAGTGAGGAACATCACTCGCCCCAAAAGGGTTTCCCTCAGTTCATATCTTGATGATGATGGTGGTGGTGGGGATCTGCGTCGCTCCAAAGTCTCCAATTGGGTTGAGATTTGGTGACGGTGAAGATCTTAGCATAGGATACATCGTTTTCATCCTCATCAAAACATTCATTGAGGGATGTGGGCGGAGTCAACCTGGAAGAGACCTTGCTCATGAGGATAGAAAGGCTTCATCGTTGGTGAAGAGTCCGAAGAACATGGTATTGATTTGCAGTGACGCTTTAAACTAATTGGACAAGTGCATCCAAGTCATGCTAGGAAGATAAATAAATGCAATCCCCAACTGCTTAACAGAGCCACTGGACCTTAGTACCATAGTAGTTGGCCACTCAGGCCTGTACCGTTCTCTTTCGGTTACATACATGAACTTGCACACTTCAGAAATATGGTAAAGGATGACTCATCTGACCAGAAGAGAAATCTTGTGGTTGTAGTTCTTGCTAATGATCTAATTATGTCCTATGTCCTCATTTGTCCTTTCATAGCAATGCACAAGCGTTACACTCATTAAATAACAGATTTCAAAGGATATTTCTAACCCTATATTCTGATGTGTTTGTTAGAGATCTAAATTCTGACGGCACTTTAGGCACTGTTGAGCGTCTTTGCGACTTTGAATCTTAACGTCCCAATAATGAATCCCTTTTCAAAGTCACTCAGTCCTCTTCCTCTTGTCATCAGGATCCAAAATTGATGTCAACTGGATATTTATATACATATACATACTGCCGAGCACGACAGGACGTTAACGGCTTAACTGTAAGCTGTACACTTGCCTGGAACCACTGGTTATGTTCCATTACTCATTTATTCAAGTTTTTTTTTTTTTTGTTTTGTTTTGGGGATAATAGACAATGACCTTTGGAGTTCATAGAATGTAATTAAGACTCTGAGGACAAGCAGACACTTTATAAAGGACAACTGAACCCCACTGCTAAGAGCTTTGTGTGTTTTTGTTCCTTTTCAGTTTTGTTGGCCGTACAGCAGCTCCGCCTGATGCTAGCAGTGAGCCTTATGTTAGGTTATGTAATGAGCTAGCCTATGGACTCTATTGGAAGTTGGCTCTGGGAGATGTTTGACAGCAATTAATGAGCAGCCTCTCTGCAGGACTGGCACCCCGCGGTGCCACTTTCGCCAAACCACGTTCCTCTGCTACATTCAGGCTTCACTAATGACGACAGGGGCTATGACTCCCGATGCCCACCGCCTTCCCACCCCCAATATCCCACCCACCCCCCTGAGCACATCTAATTGGCTGCTTCTCAATAGCTCAACAGTGCCATGAAATACAGCGCCGCGTCAGGGGCATAAGTCACACGCGGCCCAATTTGGAGCTGATTTGCTCCGATTTTCCAGCCGTCTATAAATCGAATGGAAACGAGGCGCGCACAGGAACCCTCTCTCTCACACACACACACTCTCTCTCTCTTTCGCAGCGGGAGAGGAATAGATTGCAGTCAGAAAGACGTTCGAATTATTCATAGTTAACCAGAAAGCCTGGATGGGTTAAATAAGATGAAATATATCGATGCTGTCTAAACTGGGAGAAAGGAAGGTGTTTCAGCACGGTATGTTTTTTTTCCCTTTCTCGTTAAGGCTTTGAATTTGAGCAAGTGCAATTTCAGGCAGAAAAACGTCCTCTGTGCTCATAAAAAGGGGTTCACAAAAGAAATATAATTTATAGGCTTTAGTATGTGTGTAGGGCATAAAAGGTTTAAGGCCACTCGGGTAAATTGTGCACTTGCTGAACATTGAGGAGAGGCTACACAGCAAGCAGGATGAAAAAAAAAAATGTGGCTGTGCATTGAGCATGAAATTGTTGAATTACGAGGAATCTACGGAGCAAGCAGGACAAAGAAAGGTGTCTATACACCATGGATTTTCATCTGGTATTTCATCCACTTTAATTTTAATAGACATAACGTCACAGATAAAAATGATAGCTTTCATCTTCTCTGACGTTCATCAACAGCGCTGCAAAATGAGCTGTATTTTGACTTTTGTCAAAATACTTGATACAATAGTTTGATACATATATTTCACTGGATTCTGGGTCTAACCCTAGGATTCTAACCCTAAAGCCAAAATCATCAATCCTATGACATCTAATCTAATTCGCCTAAATAAGGAAAAGGCTAAAGACAATACTAAGTATGCTGCAGGTCTGTACGATTAAAGCAGCAGCTCTTATATACAAATCAACGGTACGGAAGCAAGGGCGAGGCTTTGACGTAAATTGTTTTCTTGGGAAGTGGAAATCTTTAGGCTATCCACGTGGAACCATCCACAGCAGCAGAAAGTGAGTCACGAGTGCAGAAAGCAAAAGTAGAGCATCAAGATGAGATCACACAGGTCCAGGGGGCGAGAAGGGCCCCAGCAGGTCAAGTGTGTCAGAGGCTGGCATCGGCATCGCATAGCGCGTACAGAAAAGGATATGCTTATTGGCTTATTTCTAACGCAGTAAAAAAGGACATTGAAGCACCTCAAAAAGGATAGTTACTCAAACAAAGCCTCCACAAAGCATACAGCGAGAGCAGGTCTGCATCAAACAACACAAGCAGCGAGTGCGCCGAACATGTGCGGGCCCTCATTAGCGAGCCGTCTTCCTGTCTGTGTGTTTTAAAGTTCGCATGTTGGACCTTGCCTGCTGATTCCTGTCTGTCTGTATTGCCCCTGTTGCTGTAATGAAAGTGGGAAACCAGGTCTTGGCAGCAGTAGGAACACTACTCATACGGGCTCATTCACTCACACACATATACACACACACACACACACACACAGTAATATATTTAATAACTCAAACTAAAGTTATAGTGAGAGGGAGAGTTAAAGATGTGGTGTTTCACAGTTTTACGCAGTGGATATAGAAGAACTGGTGTCTTAAACGGGAAGAAGCAAGGAGAACTGAGGGACGTCACCACACCGCCTCCAAGTCCAGTCCTTCTGGTTGCTAAGTTCAAATACCCTTAATCTGGTAACAGGGATCCATTTTAATTGTGCATCTTGTGTAGCCGTACCTGTTTTCCTAGGACAGGTCACCCTCATCCGCTGTGTGTGCAGATTAATGGGAATGAACTCCAGGTATTTCTGCGCCTTGCTGCAGCTTGGCTTGAATGAAGGACCTGAGGACAGAGCAGAGGGCACTCACATTAACAGCGCATACAATCCACTCTATTTATTATAAAAAAAAGAACAGCACAGGCCAGTTGCCCTTGCAACCAGAGCCACTGGCCGAGTTTGGAAACTCCCTCACCATCTGCTTCTGCTGAGTTATGGGGCCTTTCAATCCGGAGGACGAAACAGTGCCTTTTACAAGATTTACTTTAGTGGCCTTACTTTATTTACTGTTGTGAAAGACGAAAATCAACAGCTGAGTTGATCACAAGGGCACAAGGAGAACGCAGGCGTCTGCCAAGGACAATAGTCGACTCTTCTACGAAACGCAAAGCTGCAACCACAATTTAGATTTAGAATGTCTATTTGTAACGAAGTCAACATATTTCTACATCGGCTATGTTTCTTCACTACTGAATTTCAAGATGGTATTCTTGAGGGCAGATTTCCACCAAGGCAACACTGGCAAAATGGAAACTAAACTCTAGGATCCTAGGTCCTCGTGACTCAGATCTACTTCAAAATTTTACGGGTTCTTCCCATGCTACACCCTTCCACCAAGTTTCACGCAAATCAGTTATGTGCAATCTGGACAAACAGAGGGACAAACAAACCTCGCGGAAATCATTACTTGGACAGCACTGGGACCTTAACTGTCTTTACTAGCCAGTTTACAAGACCATGTACTGACTAAAAACAAGCTTAATTACATTCAGTAAGATGAACCGAATATCAATTGGGTCCAAACAATGTTTTTTTTTTTTTTTTTAATCCGAAAACTTTCATCCCCAGCTGCACAAATAAAACTGAAAAGAATCATATTTTTGACCGTGACATACTATGGTAATGACCACTGATTATGTTACGCTTTGGCACGCTATGTCGATTCCAAGCCGAGGGATAAAAATACAGAAATCTGATTATGGATGCATCAAATTGAGTGTCTGAAAAAAAAAAAATAATAATAAGCCTACATAAGGATCTGTTAATTTGTACCCTAATCCGGTAAGTAGAGGATTTCATGGATTTACTCCGTTACCTGCTTTGAACAAAACCATCCAATTAAAACCTCCTTGAAAAGATAACACAAAGTCACACGAGGGATGCCGCGAATGGCTGTCACACATCATCCTCTTTGTACTTGCGTTAAATATGCAAACACTTAACAAACCCACTGCAAAACAAGGCTAAGCTGTTAAAGAACTTTTAAATGAAATGGCTGCCTTTTCAGCGGTGCGCTTCCAGAACTCGACAAATGAGCAATGAGGTACACAAAACAAACACAACGTGCAGAAACAGAAAGGAACGCAGGTCATTAGTGGGAAGGAAATTTCACTCGCCGCACGCTAGGAGATCTCTCATGAGCATCGATCAATAGGGTGGAAGTCCACGGTAAAAGCAGTGACGGATTGACACGGCGGTCTTTCCTCTTTACGGCTGTAAGTACATCAGGAGTTTAACGCCACTTCGAAATCCAAAAACGCAGGAGCGTTCCTTTCCATTAAAGGCAGATCCAGGACCATATTATCATATTACTTTCCCCATTTTTATCGGTACGTTTTATTACGTTAAAGGAACCACAGAGCTGTATTTGCGGAGACAGAGAGAGAGGACAAGTGAGCCGAACAGCTACAGAGATTTACGCTTGCCCCCTGACAGGTTTTCTCTTCACCCCTGCATCTATCTGAATCACTGGCAGGAACTGTACTATATTTAATCTTTGTAGACAGCTGGGCTTTTTTTTTTTTTTTTTTTTTTTTTTACAAAACCTAAGGAAAAATACAGCTGAACACTGATCACTAAAACTCTAGGTGAGAAGTCGCTCTAGTGGGTTAAAGGTCAACGAGAGGAAGACTGCATCGAAGAAGCTTGGCTTAGAAGTCGGAGGACTGCAGGGGGAAGAGCGCTTCCCGTGCTGAAAGTACCCTAGCCCATGAGCACTGAGCTTTGATGCATACAAGCGCGTGTTAGACACTGAAACTGCAGTACATGTCCCCATTACAGGCCAGAAGAAACTTAAACGCCCCTGCCTGCGGTTATGAGACCTTGTGCAGAATATCCTGTTTACACCTGACCTTTTGTACTCTCTCAGAAAAAAAAAAAAAGGAGGACTAAAGTGTACACAAAGGCGTACACAGAAGCATGCACCTTTTGCACATTTACTGCGAATGCACAACAGGGTCTGTGAATGTAGAGCACGTACGGTAGATTTACTTTGAAAATTAATTACGGACCATTTATGTACCTTAAATAATACACAAAAGGCTGACCTTGACTGCATGTACCGACAAGGAAAAGCAAAATAAAGTACTATATATATATTTTTTTATTTCTGGCTGTTTAAGCACCATTTACTGTAATATCTACTGCCTCTTTAATTAACAATGGCTTCTTTGGTTTCACGATCTTCCCATGGGGGAAAAATCATTTTGACAAAAACAGTTCCTGCCTGAACGGGCTTCGTTTTTTTTTTTTTTTTTTTTCTTTCACGGAGTGACATCTGTAATAACTTTTCTGCCGACGCCTCACATCCGGACAGCAATTAAATTAGCGCGAGACGGATGAGTCTCTGTCGGGTACAGCCATGCTGCCCTGGGAGTGCCCGATCTCGCCTGTTCTCGGAAGCTAAGCAGGGGCGGGCCTGGTTAGTACT
>JAOVYU010000047.1:26281110-26292485 GCA_025674565.1 Synodontis membranacea
AGAGAGAGAGAGAGAGAGAGAGAGAGAGAGAGAGAGAGAAAATGAAATCACCCACATATAATCTCACAGTACAGTTTACTGATCGAATCCGTCACTTTTTTTGGTTTCTTGGAGCACTTTGTTAAGGAACACTTAGATATCTAGGGGGCGCTCGCCTTGCAGCAAGATTCTTCCTAGTAACAATCAGAGAAATCTTAAAAATATATATATATATATATATATATATATAATTGGCTCAACATGCGAATCAGAAGTATAGTACAGGGTTGTAGACGCCAACGATGGGCTGCTCATTTTGATGCAAGACCCAAAGTTCGTGACGTTACGGTAAATGTTTTGGGGGAACTCGGGGAGTTAGTGTCACCTCTCAGTCAGTGATATTCTTTGGCCGCAATTAGTGTTCACCTTAATCACATTGCCTCAATGATGAGGGCAGTTAAACTCGGCACCTGCCCACTTCACATCACCAGAAGTTATTTCACCTGTCACTGCTACAAGTCACCGAATTTCACTGACATTACATGGTCTCTCGTCGTCACAGTTGCTTCCCGTTCGCTTGTTAAGTCGCATCTTAAAAATTTGCCTTGATTCCTTCCCTCGCAAAAAAAAGTCGAAATTAGTGTAGCAGAAATTGGGATTGTTACTCAGTAAAATATCAGCATCAGCCACTGAAATACTCATATCAGGTAACCACTCCACTAATGTGTGTTGTATATCGAAAAAAGATGCTCCATGTCCACATGCCCGTTGATGAAATTATCCTTACTGTCTTTGACAGACATATTATTAGAACTGCGAGAATCTGCCTGAGGCATGATGCATGACCCAGCACGCTCATGCCATTTTTCAATCATATACATTTTATGATGAGACTTATCTCAGATCACTTCATCTTTTTTTTTTTTTTTTTAAAGTGTTTTCTGAAGCAGCTCATCCATCACAAACACACACATGCACATACAAAACCCTTCTACGTAACACCCTGGGCTCTAGAAATCCAATCTTCTATTAGGATGACTGCACCCACTTCAAGTAGAGAATTTCGTCACCTGCTTCTGCTGTGTACACACACACACACACACACACACACACACACACACACACACACATTCAGATGTGTCTCAGACACTGTCAGCTGTGACTGTTTTTTTTTATTTATTTATTTTTTTTTTACTGCAGGCAGAGCTAAAGAAACACTTTTATTCCTTAATGGCTCTTGCTCCGAGTTAGAATACGCCGACATGCCAGAGATGTGAAAAGAAAGGTCCGCCAAGGTGACCAGGAAACGCCTTTCACAACAGGCTAATTTCCGACTCTGCATTGAGAGAGCAAGCGTTCATGGCCTCGTGGCAGGCAGGAGCACAATACATAAGAACTATTTGCTACAAAGTTAACAAAGCTGAGCGTTTAGGCAGTACTAGTTTCTCGCTTCCAGATATTCTCGCTTCCAGTTCTTCCAGAACTCTCAGGAAACACTGTGTCTTACAGTATAGGGTACGAACGCGTGTCGCCGGGGTGATGGTATCCTAAAAGGGACTTATTTAGTACCTTTATTACCTTATTAAGTACTTATTTAGTATACTTACACACAATAATAGTATACCCTTAAGCCTTTAATGTAGTTGCATTACAATTATTTTGTTTTCTTGGAGTTCAATTTGATTTCATTAATTACTAGTTAATCCCCATTTGGGGTCAACGCAGAGGATCGTCCATCATCCACACGTCTAACTTGGAACAGGTTTTCCATGAGATGCTCTTCTTGATGCAACCCTCCCAATTGATCTGGGCTTGGGACCAACCAAAAGAAAAAAAGAACACCAAGTTGTGTACCCTAGTTCCTGCAAATGGGACCATTCACACTTGCATTCACACCTACAGTATGGGCAATTTAGATTACCCTGTTAACCTAACCCACATGATCACCTCTATACCACTCTCATGCTACAACTTGTATATAAACCAGTATCCGGCTTTTTATTACTCCATTAAGTGGTGATCCCGATCGTAAAGTTTCGTCGTATTAAAAAAAAAGAAAAGAAAAGAAAAAAACTGACATCAGGGTTGAAGCTTGTGGGGCAAATAAAATGGATGAGAGCGCAGTAATTAGAAAGTTTATTAGAAAATCGAGTCAACTTCATTTTACTTTAACAACGGCTCTTGCTGGCCAAAGAGCTTTTTATAGAAGATCACAATATGACAAAAGGCATAAAACCAACATGCAGCACAATAAAAGCCCAACAAACGGCATAAAACCATAAACGCAGAAAAAGACACCGAATCAAAATACAGCACACGAGCAATCTGCTCTGTAGTACATTTACGTCTCCTCGAATGCTAACGAAAACAGATCAGTTTTAAGTGTAACCTTAAAGGCTGAGATGTGTTTTAGAGCTCACAAAAGGTGACTGTGCGCACCGGCCCACTGAGAATGCACAATCACCTTTTGTTTTCAAGCGTGACCTTGGAGTGGATAAAAGAAGCTGGACGGAGGACCTCAGCGATGTTGAGACAGTATGTGGGCTGAGCAAATTGGCAATATAAGAATTGGTGCAAAACAGCACTAAATACTGTATAGACAGTCTAAACAAGACTGATGGACACCAATGATCAGTGAACTACAGGAATAAGAACTAAATTTAAAATAAAATACAGTTTTTACTAAAGTTGAAATAAAGGCATGAATGGTTTGTTCCCTGTACTATGAAGACAGGCATGGCTTAATGGCAAAAACAACAACAACAACAACAAAAAACTAAAAAACAGCAGCACGTATTTGTTTATCAAATTTAAAATCCGAGGCTAAAATGGCAACAAAGGTTTCTGGCATAAGGCCTAATATACTGTATGGAGACAGAGAGCCCAGGTTTCCCATAATACTTTTAGCCAGTTTAGGAGGATCACATATCAAGTGACTTTGCTGTCATTTCAGTTTCGAAACATCCAACTTGTCATATTGTCTAGGCAATCATGAAGCCTCTGTAAGGAGTCTGGATCATCAGATTGCAAGGGCAGATACCTCTGTTTAACATCAGCATAACAATGAAAACCAATGTTATGCTTCTGAATGATATCCCCCAAAGGGAGCAAATATATAGCAAAAACAGCCCAGGCCCCGGAATACACCCCTGAGGTAAACCATATTAGGTAGTAGCCAGAGAGGAAAGGATAGCTCTAATATTAACTAAAAAAAAGTTCATTCTTTGCCGTAAGAAACAAGCCAATTTTGTGCTGCACCATGAATACAGATACAGTATTTGTTTCCTTCAAAAGGGGCAGATTCAGTGCTGCGAAATGCCCCGACATCCTGCCTGAGCGACTTCGGAAATGACATCTGGGAGTCGACAACGTTTTCCAAAACTTTGGAGAGAAAGGATAGTATTGAAACAGGGTTGAAACTGATGCAGTTATCAAAATCAACACTTTTGATGCAAAAGCCTGATGATGTCACGTGAGAAGGGCCCATTACGTACATACGGAGTCAAATCAAATAAATCCAGGAGCTGAACAAATTCATCAACCATAGACTTAAGGGGACAACGTCTAACTGTAATTGCAATGGTAATGATGATTTTATATGATTAAAGCTGCTGTTTGTTTCCTGCACCATCAGCACAGATGTCTTCAGAAAGTTTGAACAGATCAGCTGCATTACAAGTCTTACAGTATACTCATGAGGTTCTATAAGATTTCATTTTGATAATCAGTTAATAACAGGCAATAATGGGACAGCGTGGCTTATTTTATTTTATTTCTTTTCCCCAGGAAGTGGGCCTTACAGGGCCAAACACTTGAATACATCCGATATATTGTTCACACTTGAAAAAAACAAAAAGAGTTACATTAAGGCTGTTTTATTAGAAATGTAAGCAATTTAAAAATCATCTCGATACCCCTCCCATGCTACAACATTTTAAACCAATATTCGGTAAATGTTGCACCAGCAGAGCATAAGATTGAACTTTACCAGGTTTGAATGCAAATTGTCACCACAACTAAAACGGTTTACGAACAACTAAAAGTTCTAATGTTGCACCGAATCATATACATTAAATGTAAACACAAAATATATCTTAAAACACATAAATAAACGAATAAAGTAGAGAGGAGACGTGAAACGGAATAGCATGTGTGATTGTGTGTTTCTTGGTCATTGCGTAGTTTTAATGTTACGGTTTGGAACTCCGGATGGCTCTTTTGTTTGTTGAAAACGCCGTCTTCCTGTTTGCCACTGATTGGCTTGAAATGATGGAAACGAGTCTCAAGACGGCGTGGCGCAACCAAAATTCAGGACGGTGCTAGTTCGAAACTAGCTCCACCGAAAGTAAGGGTAAGATAGACTTTTCAACCGGACTTACGATCGACCTTACACTCTGCTGGTACAACCAGTCACTGGTTTTTATTACTCCATTAAGCTGCAATGCCAATGCCAAGGTTTCATCATATATTAAAAAAAAAAAAAGAAAAAAGAAAAACCCTGATGTCATGGTCAAGGATTATGGGGTAAGAAAGATAAATGCAAGTGCAGTAATTAGAGAGTTTATTAAAAAACACCAGGCAAACAAATCCAACAAGGGAAGCAAGGTCATGGCTAAAGAGGCAGAGTTCAGGCAACTAGACAAAACTATGGATGAAATCTAGGACAAGAACAAGGTGAAAATCAGGAATCCAGGAAACTAGACAAGAGGCTTGATGCAGAGCTCACGCAATGTGTATGCTTCACAACCACAGACTGAAGAACACAGGGTATAAATAATCAAATCTAATCAGGGTTAAACAGAAACAGGCGAATGTTATAACAGCATAACAGGGAACCAAGGAATGGAGAGTCATGCGGGAATCTAGATATAAACACAAGCACACGTGGATACGAAAGCAGACACAGAGCAACCCGGAGTCGGGGGGGTACATGACAACATGACCCGGTATTCCCTGACGGTCTCCCATTCAGGCCCGATCCTGCTTAGTTTCCGAGAACAGGCGAGATCGGGAATTCTCAGGGCGGCATCACTGCTTGTTTTACATAAATTTAACATCCGTTTTTGTTTGCATGCTTTGGTTTATGGAATGTTCTTCTACTGTTTGTGAAGTAGCAACCTTTTGGAGAACGTTTTGAAGAACGTTCCCGTTTTATATTACTGTTCCCAAACATTAACCTGGAGAATTTTTTTTCTAAACATTGGCAGAAGGTTTTTTGTAAAACTAACCATAATAGAACCGTAAGCTACAGTAATGTTAATTGATCATTCTCTGTCTGCTGGGATATAGATTCATATTCATATATTTACATGATGCGCTTTGGGAAACAAGAACGTTTTTTTTTTTAGTCAGCCTTTATAGAGATGCCGGAACGTCTTGATAATAACCAGAAGAAATGAACATCTGATCTTTATAGAAGAGGCAATAAGTGTTAAGCGCAGCTTTTCTGAAAACATATTACATACAGTTAGAGACTTGAAAAGGATTTGCATTCGAGAATCCCCTCTGACTGCTTAATTCAGTCTACAATTCGACTTAATCTGGGATTGGTGCGACTTCCCAAAGAGCTTAAATAACAGAGTTTTTTTTTTTTTTTTCAAGTTCAACGTTTCAGTTAATTATCCATCAACCATTTCACGCCATTATTAACCTTTGTAATCTATTCAGATCCTTTTTTTTTTTTTTTTTTCCTCAAAAGAACACAAGGTTCCAAACTGAGCAGCTAGGAGAAACGAATAATGAATATGCATGTTATTCTGCTCCATGGTGCTGTTTTGTAGGTTGCATTTGGAAGTTTTTTTTTTTTTTTTGTCTGGTATTCCACTGATGGATTTTGCAGAAGAAGAAGAAGAAGAAGAAGAAGAAGAAGAAAAAAAAAAGCTTTCGGCTGCAAAGATGTCCAAGCTTCAGTGAGCACTTGAGCCCAATCTGTTGCCGTAAACCCTATAATTTCCGCAAGATGGGACAGGATTTGCAGTCGGAGAGCGACTTCGTTTCTTACTTACTCTGCAAAGTCATGATCGAGAACCAAATCACATTATACATCATGTCCAGCTCTCAGGGTGCTGAGCCCACCATTTCATAACAGCTACGAGCGTTTTTGGTTCTTGATTGCGCTTTAAAGAATCAAATCTTTGTCACGAGCCCAAATTGTAACCTCGCGCCTGCCACGGAGCTCCGTGTGCCCATTTTACAAAATCTAATTTAAGCCCGCCTGTAAGGTGTCAGCTGAATAGTGTGCCCGAAAGCAATGAGTCCTAACTGCCTGCTTCTTGTTTATAATGAAACAGAACACTGATTAATGCGGAGCATTTTAATGCGCATCACTGTCACGCTGCTGTGAAATATGCTGCGCTGTATAGTAAATCTAATTTTCAATCTGCCACATCTGTCTGCAAACAAACAAAAGCTCATCTACTGAGCACGTAAACACACTGTGAGCGAGCGCGATATTTACTCCGTGTGCGTCTGATGAAGGGGGAGTCCAAGCGGTACTCGACCGAACGAGCAGCACGAAGATGGAAATCAAAAACAGACATTTCCTTTCATCCACTCAAAGAGCCGCGTAATGAAAAGAGAGAATTTTTCAATGAAAAGGGAGAGTGCCATG
Source organism: Synodontis membranacea (assembly GCA_025674565.1). Taxonomy (NCBI): domain Eukaryota; kingdom Metazoa; phylum Chordata; class Actinopteri; order Siluriformes; family Mochokidae; genus Synodontis; species Synodontis membranacea. The sequence goes on from JAOVYU010000047.1 coordinate 26,287,700, forward strand.
TGTGTGAATAGAAGTTTGCCTGTGATGTGATGTGTGTGAATAACTGGCGGAAGAAAAAGAAAGAAAGGAAAAAAAAAAAAATAATAAACACCTGAAGAGGCTGTAACCGCAGGTTTCATGGGTGGAAAGTGCAACAGTCTTTTCGACCAGGACATGCCACGCTCCCGTTCATAGGGTTATGGTTATTTGTTCACTTCTAATGCACTGTTAATGCTGTTCGGCATCACTCAGGCCCTACGCCGCTGTGCAGACATCGCACAATACACTTCACACCATAACCAGACTTATGAGCATTTCTTGCACGTCAACGCATAATTTGTAAATCTTGTAAGTTATTGTAAATTCGTAGCTCATGTTTTGTTCTGTTCACAAATAAAGAATCATGAATCTTGAATCTTAAGTGTGCAAACGTGCCTCTGCTGTGTCAGAGTGCCGAGGATTTCTCCAGATTTACTGCTTCTGAGCATTAAGGCTAAATGAACCTTTTCGCTAGTTTGAGAAATGCTGCTATTATCCACAATTCATTACCTTCAAATTGCGCAATGTTTATGGCACATTTGCCAATTTCCAAATGATGTTTATCTGGGGGAAGGAAAAAAAAAAAAAAACACAACAACACTCAAAGCCTGGGGTTGTAGGGATGTGGGGGAAAAAAAAAAAAAACAGCTTTGCTGTAGCAAAGAGTTTATTTACAACTCCGGCCAGGAACGGTAGTTATTCCGGAGTATGACAGGCTTTCTTGTGTCACGTCTTGTGGCGGTCTTATAAAGTCAGATTTTGGGAAAGCATTTATATAGAAGTAAAGCTTTTAAAGTGCAAGTTCAAAGCCGTCAGAACAGAATGGAGAGGGGTAGGCCTGTACACGGCACGGTGAGGAAATAAGCTGAACAAAGAATAAGCCGGCTAGAACGCGGAGGCTCGGAGACTGTGTTTTCAAACGGATGAAGCACAATGGCTCTGAGTGATGGAGGCATCTTTTCATTTCAAAGCCTAAAGAACTGAAGCCGTGGAGAAGAACACTCCTCAAAACACTGCCTACAATGCTAACGCGACCTGCAACCTGGCTTGCATGGCATCGCAGGCTGGCAGTCCGGAGAAACACAGAAGCCCACGTTCGGGGTTGAGTATCGGATTTTGGTGCATCCACGTCCCGGAGCCCTCCTTTTGGCTCTCGTCTCCAAAACAGCACCACATTGGTTAAGGGACACATACAGTACGGTAGTTTTTGTCCTGTCAATTTGGCAGTACTCAATATGTGCAAGGGTCTCAGAACTGGAGATAAGTGAGGAAATGAACCATTTCCTGTCAAACAGGATAAATCAGAATCAAAAACTGTGTCCGTATTTGAAGCAAATCTTTCTCCTCTAATAAAAAACCACTGCTCGAACCTTCTAAATTGCAAGCTTACAATTCAATTGCACATTTCAAAGCTTGATTTGATCCTGCTGCAGTAAGACTAACAGGAAGGAGGACGGTTTTCTTTTGTGACTGGCCGCAGGATGATCATAGTTCATTGATTTTTCTTTTTCACTTAATTTGATCAATTGATGACTGTAAAGATCGGAATTTGTCAGCTCGTTATGAAGGCGTGATGCACCTGTTAAGCCTCCGAGTGATATTTCTCTCTGAAAGTGCACGTGGAAATCACCTACCAACTTTGAGAATCTCTGCCCTTGCCTTCAGGTGCCTCAGAAGAGTAGAATGATTGATATTCAAACGTCTCGCCAGTTCGTGTCGCATCTTCGTCTAACAGTTTCTGCAGCTCCTCGTCTTCCCTTTAATTTTGGACAAATATGAATCTTCCTGGACGCCATGCCCGATTGATAAACTAACCTAAAACGTGCTTTTTATGGGGAGTTTTGATAAATCATGAAAGATATTTACTGGGTTATGAACTTGTGCAACACCCTAATAGATGAGGTGAAGAAGAAAACCCTCCGTTGTTGGAAAAACTGGAAGAAAACCTATTAAGTGTGAGGGGAAAAAAATCCCACAAAAAATTACATATACCATAATATCTGTATGGGAACCTACCTTATGCATAGTTTCATTCATTACAAATGCATTTCCATTTAAAGTTCTTTCATCAAATCTGGGACTGGGGTTCAATCTGTGTGGATCTTCACATGTTCTCCCAGTATCCGTGTTCCTTCTTGGTTCTCCGATTTGCACCCACCGCCCAAAACATGCTAATAGTTGTATGATTCTCGAAATTGCCTCTTGGGTGTATCGTAAACGTGTGGGGAACAAAATGGTGCCCATTCCAGTGCGTCTTCCTGCGTTTGGATAAGCCCCAGTTTTGCCACAAACCCGATCACAGTGAAGCCGCTGCTGAGGGCAAATGAATGAATTGAGTGGTATGTTCAGTGAGCATCTACTCTACGTTAGCCCAAGGCATCTTCCAATTGGACTCTTCCGATATTCCACTCTGCACTGGAGACCAAAATGGTGACGAGTTTCGCTGAGGTCACATTCGTGTCCTGGGCATCACATCAGTCAGCTGCGGTGCCAGGATCTGGAGAGACATCATGTGTCTGACATAAGTGTTTTCTACAGTCACATGGGGACAGGTTTCCAGACAAATGCACTTTGCTTTGCAATGTGCTGTGATGCGATGTGAACTACGATGTTTCAGGCACTCAAAGAGAAACCCAACTACAATTCACCCTTAACTTCCTTTATTGCAGTCCCGGTTGAACGAAAAAGCAAACGGAGTTGACAGCAAGACAGAAAGTGATTCAGAGCCTCAAGATATTAAGAGGGTCAACTCCAATGTTAAAACAAAGGTCAGAAACAAAAAAGCAGCAGTTTTATCTCGTGGCACCAAAGCTCATTTGATCAACCTTGGTGTTATCTGAACCCCAGTGGAAGATCTGAAGGAAGGAATATGAAAAGAGCTCAGAGGACTGATGGCAAAATAAGGGATTCCACAGAGCAGGCCCGGGGAGATCTGCTATTTTCACATCATTACAGCCAGTTTCATCAGACACTGCCATCACAAATGGGCCGCATGAGTGGCGGGACCTCCTACACACACACACAAAGTGAAGCCATCGCATCAAACCAAAATGGCACACCTTCAACCGTTCAAAATGCCGAGGATGAGATTTAGCCTTCGACACGAACTATAAAGCAGCCAGCGTGATGTCTAATTACAGCCAATAGCTTCACGTTACAATTGTGCCACTATGAAGAGCTCATGAAGAATGTATAAGAAGTTCAGCACTACAAGAACACTGGGTTTTAGATCACCTACCGTTATTTATAGCATATCAGATGAGGTGCTCCAGGAGATGGATTTTATTTATGAATTTACGAATAGCCCTGCTTGCCATTTCACCACCTGTGAAACTGCTGTGCCAATACAATTAAACACAATTACGCAGAACGTGATTCACAATTACCATAACAATCTCCCACTTGGAACAATAACGTCTGTCGATGCACGGGGCCGCAATTACGCTCCACTGTTTATTTTTTATGACTGGAATACAAAGTACAGTTCAGCTAAGACATGAATTCTGTTCCGTTATTAGTTTAATACAATGAAGCTCGATGGCCTCGAAATGAATTTAAATCCCATTAAAGAAAAGATAAGGAGCCAAGAGGTTGCTACGGGAGACAAATAATGCTCCTTGGCTGATGGTTATTCATTGCAATAATTATATTAGCACTTCAAATCATTTGACAACACTATTTGCATCCACTCTTGCAACACCTGCGTCTCCACCGTGTTTATGAAACAAACAAAAAAAAAGAAAAAAAAATTGGAGCCTTATTTTTTTTGGCTCTCTTCTAAGACATTTGTGACACCGTTTCAGTCTCAGGCAACAGGGGACAGGGTCCAGCATTGCACATCCAAATTTCTAAAGCAGATGGTGTTTTGCATTAGTGTTGCCCTTACTGATGAGTTTAATGTACCTCCATTTAGGGTAGAAAAAAAAAAAGAAAAAAAGAACAAAAACCTGGAACAAAAGAAACGAAAAATATCAAATATATTACCGAATGGTCATGGGTAATTACTGTTGTTTTAGGCTGCGCTCCAATATGATGAAGACCAGCCACCTGGCTAATGGATAAATCTGCACTTACTGTAAGCAATCTTTATCACATATTATATGCACATCATCCCAGTGGCTTTATATTTCCTGCAGGAACGTAAGCATCGCCTACACTGAAACCTTGACAAAATATTAGAGCTCTCAATATACTCAGGCTTTAAATGTCCACTATGTAGGATTGAGCAGAAATGGAAATATAGTATTCATATGTATGCTTTCATTAGTGTATAATTATAAGCGTCTATGAATCATTATTTTTCATAAGCTTACAATGAGCCTTTTATATCTAATTCCACGGAGCTGCCATGTTGAGCCGCTTTTTGAATCCAGAAGGAAGTGTTCGCCGGTGCTGGCGAACGAGTTCGGGAAATCCAAATCTTGGATCTTGGAAAAATGGAGAATAGAGGATCATACTTATTATTTAGTGCAAGAAAAGGCAAGTGAGTGTGAATGTGAGTATTAGAAGTTGGTCTAATACATGCTTGGAAAAGGAGGGGGTACTCCTGAACAGTGGACCACTTAGTAATTGGTCTTAAAAAGCAGGCATGAAGTAGCCTTACTCTTTGTACAGGTTCATGCCCTAAGCAAATAGATAGATAGATAGATAAATAAATAAATAAATAAATACATAAATGAATAAATAAATAAAAAGCAGCTCAAGGCTTCTACGGAAAGAAAATGCTTTGCATAATACGTTAGAGCTGGATTTATTTATTTATTTATTT
>JAOVYU010000047.1:26393181-26403928 GCA_025674565.1 Synodontis membranacea
GAATCACGCTTGCACGCTGTGTAAGGTCCTCAGACATCAGACATTTCCAACACACCCATACAAACCCAGGCATAGCAGAAATATCAAATTTCCTTTGATGTATTCTTTGATTATTACGAGTCGTATTGATTTTTAAGCTAATGCGAAAAATGACAACACGCAGGCATGTATCCACCAGAAATGGCTTCAGTTCTCCTCGGCATTGATTCAGAAAGTCTTTCTTTTTTTTTCTTTTTTTAAGCTCGTGTTTAAATGCAGCAGTCTAGACATTATTGATGACCCTGATCTCAGACTCAAAACGTAAATAAATAAATAAAAGAGAGAGAGAAAAGAAAAAAGAAAACCTCTGGCAACCTTGGAGGTATGAAATACATGCGGGAAATTTTAATAATCAGGATTTGCTCCTTGGTACCTGCGCAAAAAAACAAATCTGAATACACGGAACTTTCCGTGCTTAAATATTGATACAGCTTTTGAACTTAAGACTCTAACTCTGAATAGTGCTCTGGAAGTACTCTGTAAGAGTACAGAAACTGGGTTAGAAAATGCTGTGCCGTGGGAAAGGGGTATAGGGAGTCCAGTCCTGTTATCTCTATTCATGTTGCAGACACAGATATGCTCTCTCACTCTCTCTTCAAAAAGTCAGAAAGTCATCTATCCAGTGCTTAGTTTTCCCAAAGCCGAGGCGCAGCTAGAAACAAGCCTTTAATTAGTCCGTGGTTTTCTCCTTCCTGTCCCTTGCTGATAGTCCCACTATAGCAGTATCATCTAATCTGAAAACTGCTGAATATGACAAGAGCTAATGTGGTATCTGAAGTGTACCGCGTAAAGAAGAATAGTGGCCGCGCAGTCCCCTGTTGTGCTCAGCGCTACTGGTTATTGTTCCAGATCTGCTGTCATGATGCCTGATATACCGTGGGCTGTTTGTCAGGCAGACCGTAATCCACTCTGTCACAGCCTTCTTTAGTAGCTTTCTTTGTCACATCTGAGGCTATATGGTATTAAAAGCACTTGGAGAACTGTAAGAATACAATCCTTACTACACCACCCTGCTTCTAGTCTGGCTAGGATAAATAAAAAATGATGATATTTACCCACTCCTTTGCAAAAAGGAACCCGAAATGAGTCCCAGGCATTGACCGACAATCCCCTGCAGTGCCGTAATAAAATGTGAGGTGTGTTACAACAGCTTATAGTCATTTCTGATGTCTTCCAGGACAGTGTAAGTACTCTATGAAAGCTCAGCAAGAGGTTAAATATATACACAAGGACAGAGCACAAGGGTAAATTATTTGAGCTCAAGATCAGACCAGGAGAAACACAAGCACATTTTGCTGCACTGAAGAGAAGGAAAAGGACAGCTGAGGGGTCTATGGTGCAGATTTGTGTAACAAACGTATCACTGTGTGCAGCACGACAGGCAGCGTGCACTCGCAGTTGATTTATGGAGGGCCAGAAAACAACAGAAAACAAGGCAGTGAGGCATGTACGGAAAAGAGAAGCAAGACTCCGAAAAGGGCTGTAGACCTCTGATTGCTCAGACTGTGCCTGCTGCCAGTCAGGAGGGACAAACCCATGCAGAGGATAGAAAAAAAAGGAGGGTGGGGGGAATTGGGTAAAAAAAAAAAAAGAAAAACAAAGTTACTTTTGAGAAAAGGTGAGAGGGATGATGTCTCTGATGTCGGTGGTACCGTACTGCAGTGGTTAGCAGTGTCACCTCACGCGGGTTCTAATTTGTCGGCCTTTCTGTGCAGAGTTTGCATGTTCTCCACTTGAATGGACATTAAACTTTCATTGCACTCAAATTCAAATTAAACTTTGTTCTGTTTAGGACTGATTGTCTGGCTAGGTCATGTTTGTCCTTGTTGATTTTCTACTTGCGTTAATTCCTTTTGGTCTAAAAACATTAACCAAGTACATGATATCTGCAACCTTGAATGACGTACCCTGCCTCATGATCTTTCTACTATATATGCCTTTAGTCTTTGACAATAAATCAGACTGAGTTCTAAACAAGACCCTGTGTCTGTTTGTTCATTCTCCAAGCGCTTGGATGAGAGAGAGAGAGAGAGAGAGAGAGAGAGAGAGAGAGATGGTCGCTGAGTCTGGTGGAGATTTGAACCTGAATCAAATTCCTTCCAGGTGGGTTTCTTCCAGGTGTTCCAGTTTACTCCCACCATCCAAAGACATGTGCAGTAGGCTGACCTTCTGCTCCAAATCCCCCTTAGGTGCAAATGAGTGTGTGAATGGTTGTACATCCCTGTTAGCCCCGCGATAGACTGGCAACCTGCCCAGGGTGTACCCAGACTCTCGCCCGGTGTCAGCTGGGACCGACTCCAGCTTCCCTGTGACACTTAACAGATAAGCAGTATAGATAATGGATGGATGGATGGATGGGTGGATGTACTGGTGCCCAGGTCTCAGGACTCAAATTATGTACCTAAAATTACTTTTAGAGCACATTTGTGGGCCGAGTTCATAATCACGCGTATGGTTTCACCGCTAAGAATTCATTATGGCCCATGGATCGATTGAACAATTCCAACGTTAGTCTTGTACAAGCAGGTTTGATAAGCACTACATTTGTCCATTTCTTGCTTTACATCGTTTTCTTTCGGCACCAACACTCAAGCGGCAAAGAAAAGCACAATTTTTGGAGGTACAGCACGTCACGGTGCAGGAGTACCTTCAAACATTCAGGCTGGTACACGATGTGTGTTTTACATGATGCTTTCAGTGCCACCACACACACCTCAATTCACTAATTCCACAGCTCCAGTCATGTCCTCTGCTGACCAAAACACAATGTTGAATCAATCACGTCATCACGCAGCATGGAGAGCAGATAGTTCTACCCCTGATGTTGGGTGTGCCACGTTTCAGTGGAAACAAGACCCAGACCAACCAGGGAATAGTTCGCTAGATTGGACTAGGCTAGAAGGTCAAATGGCAGAGTAAGTAGAAAAAAAAAGCACAAATGTGAAAAGGTATATAAAGGTTCCCTTGAGAGTACCACCCTAGCAACAAGGAAAAGTTTACTTTTATACTTAATATTTAATTCTAACTGTTCCTTAGGTTTTCAGTTTCTTTGGATTCTGGACGATCTGCACTAACATAAGGACATGTTCTCAGATAAGAACAACGGCCAAAATGTTTTAAATATTAATGTACATTTCTAGAGACACTTTGCATTTATTCTACCACATGATTCAGCTCAAAAAAGGTTATTAAAATGTCATCAAAAATGTCTTAAGATACAACCTTTGAAAACTATAACAGCCCCGCTGCACTTCTGTCCCCACAATCCTTAATCACCATTTCGGATCTTCATTTCGGAAGAGATTTTTTTTTTTTTAACATTGCTCACTGTCTGTATTATTCAAAACACTTATTAACAGTTTTTACACCTTCCAGATGTAGTGTTTAATTAGTTCATTAAAGAGATGATAAAGACAGAAAGGACAGCCCGACCCTGGAAGTGACATGGCGCATCATGATGGAACATTACTGCTCATATAGTTTAAAGCTCTGCTGCTGAACAACTTCTGAAACTGACAAATTTAGATGTAGATGTTTTGTAAGTTTACACACACACACACACATACACAATATGGAATAAAGTATTGGGACACGCCTCTTAATTATTGAATTCACGTGTTTTCAATCAGACCTATTGCCACAGGTGTATAAACTCAAGCACCTAGCCATGCAGGGTCCATTTGCAAACATTTGTGAAACAAAATGGGTCGTTCTGAAGAGCTCAGCGACTTCAAGCGAGACGCTGTGATTCCTGACGGCTTGTGAAATTTCATCCCTGCTGGACTTTTCATTGTCAACTATACTGTAAGTGGTATTATTGGCAAGTGGGAGCATTTGGGAACAACAGCGATCCAGCAACGAAGGGGAAGACCACGTAAAGTCACAGAGCGCAGACAGCGATTATTAAGGTCCGTGGTGCGTAAAAGTCACTAGCATTAATGTAAGCGCAAAAACTATGCATCAGGAGCTTCATGGAATGGGTTTCCACGGCCGAGCAGGTGCATGCAAGCTTCACGTCACCAAGCGTCGGATGGAGTGGTGTAAAGCACACCGCCACTGGACTGTGGAGAAGTGGAAACATATTCCATGGAGTGATTAATCACGCTTCTCTGTTTGGCGGAAATCAGCATCTCCGTAAAGCTCGTCTGGAGATGGAAGCATGAAGTACTCTAAAATCTCCTGGTAGACGCTGTGTTGACTTTGGACTTGTTAAAACACAATGGACCAACACCAGCAGATGACACGGCAACACAAATCATCACAGACTGCAGAAACTTCACACTGGACTCCAAGCACCTTGGATTCAGTGCCTCTCCACTCATCCTCCAGACTCTAGGACCTTTATTTCCAAATGAAATGCAAATTTGCTTTCATCTGAAAAGAGGAGAGGGACCATTGAGCAACAGTCCAGTTGGTTTGATTATTTAGTTAACAAATTCTTTTCCTTTCTTCTAAAGTGCAACCTCGGACTGATGATCTGGATGTTAAAAGGTCCATGGTATGCTTTATGATTGAATATTCTACAGATTATTTCCCCTCCTTTTCCATATGAAACGTATTTTAGACGCATTTTCTTTTTCATATTTTCCTTTGCTGTATTAAACACAGACACATCATGAGACGTGATGATTCTTATCATATTGCCATCATCTGCACGAAACTCATACTTCCCCATTTAAAAACTTTTTTATAAGTGATTCTGTAAGAAATTTATTTCGGGATGCTACAGATCGTGTGAAAAGAGGCTCCACAGCTTGAGCCCATCACGACTGATTTACAAATGATCAGAGGAAGACAACTCCCAGAAACACAAATCAGGATTCACATATTCAGATCCCGCTCGTGTCTAGCTGTCTATCTAGTTTACTAGTTAGGGTCACACGAGGCCATATAGACATTTCCACTTTGCATTTTCATGCACTTGCTAAATGTCCCTAGTCCACCTTAGTAGCTTCTTGGGTATTTAAAATAACATAAGGCTGATGATTAAATATTTAAAATCGCTCGACGTAATAAGCTTAAACGATGGGTTCAGCGGATGACTGGATGAGAACTGGCACGTGCTTTTACACACAATTTTCATCTTGGCCTTGTTCTCTCTCTCTCTCTCTCTCTCTCTCTCTCTCTCTCTCTCTGCGTGTTTTGCTGTGTCTTTCTCCTGCACTGCGGCAGCAGCCGTGGAGAGCAGCTCTTCTATCCTATCCCCTTCCCTCCATATGTCGTCTCCTTAGCTCCTTCCAGAAGCTGTGCTTCGTTCCGTCTGCATGCGGAACATCACGGTGAAAACGCTGCTTCATAATGCTGAAGCTGCAGCCAGTCTTGCTAACCAAATCAAACTTTACTCCTACCCGTTTTATTATTCGCTCCTTTTACACCTCATACACATAGGGGCAGATTTACTAAGCAGGGCAAATCTGTCAAATCAGGCTGCAATCAAAAGAACGTGGCGATGGGAGCCGCCAATTCTGCAGGTGATCAAACGAACAATGCACAAATTAATGAACACAAATGCAGTCAGGTCTTTTTAAATGATGGCCAATTCAATCTACCAAGAGCGGCACAAATAAGCCTACGGATGCAAGCGGGTACGGAAGAACGTGACTCGGCAGCAGATATGTTCTGAAGACGTCTTCCACTGGCGTTCCAAACAAACCAACACGAGTTAATAGCGCTAATCGGGTAATTTTGTGCCTCGTTCCTGAGCGCACAGAGGAACTTTCAAAAGAATACATTATGTTTCGAAGAGAAAATCTTAAATCTGAACGAACAGAATTCTACTAGGGCTGTAAAGCGATTAATTAAAATTAACTAGTTAATCGCAAATCTGGAAAAAAATTAATCGCGATTCTAAGTCAACCCAATATAATCTTAAAGCGAAATTGTCTATTTAACAGCGTGTGTTTATTTTCCATCGCTAGCTTGACTGAGCAGCAGCATTAGACACATGAATTAGCTTCTTCTTCTTCTGGCATGCTGGTCGCTGGCGTAGCGTAATACTGCCCCCACTGATAGCGTGGTACTGCAATGCAGAGGGGCGTTTAATTTTCAAATTGATCGCGCAATTAATTTAATTTTAAAGCGTTGTAGAAAATAAATTAACGCAAATAGTTAGCGCGATATTTTTAACAGCCCTAAATTCTACATAATTCAATCTATACAATCAAAACTATTAATACTCTCTGAACGTCTCAGGCAACTTACAGTGGCGACTACAGCAGCCATGCCAAGCGCAAAATTAAGACATGCTTTTTTTTTTTTTTCCCTCTTGTTAAATAATGGCACAAAATTGTTCATTTAAATACTCTCATCCTGCAAAATATCCTACAAATACACACTATGCACTATAAGGTCATCTGAAAAAATAAGTTCATCCATGTCTTTCCATTGCTCCGTTTTCCATGTCTAGTAAATCCCTACAGTATTTTTTTTTTTTTAAATCCCAAAAGAGGGTTTGTGCTGGGGCAAACCATTAGTAGATATGGCCCAAAGTGTGTTAAAGTTCCATAAACCAGTCACAAATTACACCATGAGTCCAAACACACATACACAAGCCAAACACTTTCACTTGTTCCCAAGCATAGTTTTATCTTTTACCTTTGTTCCCTGGCATTGTGCAAACCTTAATTTTTTATTTTCAAAGGGTTGAATTATTATTATAATTTTTTTTTTTAATGTTCTAATGTAAAATGAGGCTAATTGCAGGTTTCCCTTACGCTAACCTTCTTGCGAAGCCTGCGAGGTCAATAAGCAGCACCGCGGTACAGCTCAGTGCGCTCAGAAGACATGGCTAACTGCTCTGTTCTGCCTGTCTGATCTAATTGACGTTCCTGGTTGGTTAACAACAATCAAGCGAGACAGAGACAGAGGAGCTCTTCCATCCTGCCCAAAGAGAGTGCAGAATATTGTACTCTCATGGCCAAGGACCGGCATCGGCTTTGCTTGGGAATTTACAGATCGCAGTTCAATTAGAGAATCTGTCTAGTCGCTGCATTGCTGGCAGTGCAATAAAGCATTCAGTTGAATTCTTTCACCTTCAGCAAAAGTCACTTCATTTCCCGTGACTATTTGCAATTTGAAACAAACATGGCTTTTATCCAACTTTTGTGAATACCTCAGTAAACTAAAAAAAAACAAAGTAACTAAATTCAGTGCAATGATCTGAAATTATTTTACATACAGGCAAAAAAGACCCAGTACTCTATGGAGCTTTTTTTTTTTTTTTTTAATGACGTGGCTTTTATGCACTTAAGGCCAATTTATACTTCTGCATTGAATCTACGCCGTAGGGTATGGTGTAGCTGAGTACCCTATGGTCCACAGGGTAGCTTGACATGCACCTCTTCAAATACGTAACTACAAATCATGCCAACGCAGATTGCAACTACTGTGATTAGTCTGCTTGGCAGCATCATATTTTCTTCAACGTACAGTACATCCAGCTGCCCCTTCTTGTCTGCGAAAACCAGACATATGAAATCACAATATTGTGTTAAATATATAAAGTGTGGGTTTCTATAGCAGCTGCGGTTCATGCATCTAATCCTCTGGATTTAAACGTTAGTTACTCTCATACTGCTGCATACAGATGAGTACAAATAATTGAACTCCAAAAATCCCGCTGAACTTTAAAATACTAGAAATGCTTTTTCGGTTTATAATTAAGCACGCAAGGTTTCTTTTCTTCGTTTCTTGAAATCTGTTTCGAAACATTTTGTCCGTGTTATTTTCTGCTTATTATTCCTACAGTGAATCGCAGAACTCGCGTTGCATTAACGTTCTTTTTTTTCTCCGTGTAAAAATCTGTCAATTCTGGTGTTTCATGCAACGGCGCCTCCTAGGGGAGTATAAATACTTCACCCTGCACGAGCATCAGTGCCATGATTATGGAGTAGATTCGAGCAGAAGTAGAAATCGGCCTGATCATCTTTATCCTCTGCTGAAACATTTCTATCATTATGGATGGGCGTGGTCTCTTCCGGAATGACTCCGCCCCCATCCACAGGCCATGAAGACTCCCAGAGGCTGAAAATGATGTAAATCATATGCCATGATCTTCACAGTCAACAAGCCAATCTGAACCCAACTAAACACCTACAGTATAAGAGAGATTTTGGGGTGACATGCTAGACAGTGCTCTACATAATCATCAGAACACCTCTTCAACCATTAGAAGGACTCGTCAATTTCTTTCTACATAGGCCACTCGGTTACTAGTTCAATCTCTTGTCATCTGTAGACTTGCCTACTGTAACTCACTCCTACTGAGTACAATTCGACCTCTACAACTAATCCAGAATGCAGCTGCATGACTCCTTTTCAACCTTCCCTGGTTCTCCCACACCTCCCCATTCACTGGCTTCCTGTAGCTGCCCGCATCAGATTCAAGACACTGATGCTTGCCTACAAAGCCAAAAATGGACCAGCACCCTCCTACCTCACAGCACTTATCACACCCCGCGCTGCACCACGCTCCCTCCGATCCTCCAGCACTGCTCGACTGGTCCCTCCATCTCTCAAGGGACAAGGAAGACATGCATCTAAACTCTTCTTTTTCTCGTCTTGGCACCCAGGTGGTGGAATGATCTTCCCCTAGATGTCTGAACAGCTGAGTCACTGGCTGTCTTCAAACGAAGACTAAAGACCTTCCTCTTTCAGAAATACTTTCATTAACACTTTTACATGGTCATTAAAAATAAATAAATAAATAAATAAACTCTGCCTGCATACTTTATCTTCCAATAGAGCCTCTTGACAGATTGTATCCTTAACCTGTATCTGAATGCATTCACAGACAGAAACTTTAAAGCACTTACGTAAGGCGCTGTGGATAAGAGCGTCTGCCAAATGCTGTAAATGTAAATGTAAGCTGATGTGAAACCTTGTGAATGAGCGGTTTTTCGTCACTCCAGAGAATTGGATGTGCACTGAAGCTGTTCTGGCACCTTGCATTGGTTGAACACCTTACTAATTCCTCGTGTTTTGTTTCCTGCTTGTATCACACGTTTTTTTGCTTTTCTTTACATCCATGGTCAGTGGTGCAGTCAGAACGGTCAAACTTTGGTTAATATGGTGTTTTCTTTCCATCAGTATCCGTATGCCTACAAGGCGCACTATGTGGTAGGATGGATCTGCAGGGAGTGTAGCTACAAGGGCACTAATAAACATTCAACACAATGCAATGCAATGCCTTTTATTATACAAGTGTGAGTCAAATGAAAACCTTAATTTATTGTTTGTTTGTTTTTTTATTGCAAATAGGCATCACAAAATTGCATCATTATTCAACATAATCTCCATTTCATTTAATGTAAATGTTCCAGCTCTTACACGTGTCCGGATTCCTTTTGGGGGGGAAGGAGGGGGGGGGATAAATGATTTCAAGACTTTCAATAGATTCACCCTTGTATATTAGCATTTTATCTGACGCTCAATGAGATACTTTAGATTGCCTACAAACCGTCTAGTTTATGATTTAGAGCCATGCCCGTATTATAATGCAGTTTGCGCGTCTGTTTATCCTGTCTGCTGTCGCACCACGTCTCACCTGATTGTGCCTGTGTACCCTTGAGCTTGACAATTCTAATAAAAGCTTGCAGCTCTCCTGGCCTGACCTACACGTCTGATCATGACAGCGCAACCCTTCCCATTCAGTCTGCAATTCTTCACGACAGTGGCACACAATACCCTGTACAGCCTTCAGTAATCAGGACGGAACTGTACGTCTAAATGAAAAGCAGCGTTATTCAACGAGTTTCGCTTAGGTACCATCCGAGGACGATGCGGTCTCAAGATGCAAAAGACGTTTGGAGTGATGTTTCCGTTTGTGTCCCGGCCCATTTAAAAAAAATAATAAATAAAAAAAAAAGCTCTGGCTGAAAGAAAAAAGAAATGTAAAGATACAGGATCCATCTTGACATCTGTTATTAGCCAATTAGACAAATGCACTGATTAAATAGTGCATATTCACAGGCATGCATGCACTCATTAATCCTCGACACTGAAATAACTACCATAGCCATGCAACCTGTCAGCTTTAATAATCTCCAATCACATCACTCCATCTCCAGCCAGTAGCCATCAGGAGAGAGATAGAGAGAGCAAACAAGATGAGGGGAGACAGAAAAAATGGGTAATTGAGTAAGAGATGGCAAGAAAGGAGGAGAGGAGTAGTGAGAGAAGTATGTGTGGGGTTTTTTTTTTTTCTTTTGCGCCGAGAGAATCACCCTGCTTGTTTTCAATCAGAGGTAAAGTACACCGCCACCCAGTGCCATCCCTCCTCCACAGCCCTTCTCAGGGAGTGGAAAAATCCCATTACTCTCCAGCGCCAAATGATACTCCAGCCTGGCAAATTACGTCTCTCGGTGCTGACCCTCGGTGACCGGCGCCTACCCCTGTGTGTGTCTGCGACGATCAAAGGGCCTGCTCGCAGAACCGCTTATTTAGAGATGATTCGGTATCATTGTGTTAGGAAACAAGGACTGAAAGGCTTAAAAATAAAAGATTGAAAAAATGTGAGAAACGGATAGAGACTATTCGATCGCTGCTATCAAACTTATCAGTGAGTGCAGAGATTGGGAGGTTTTCCTCTAACAAACTTCTCTAACAAGGTTCTCAAACTGTGAAATGAAAATAGAGATGGCACTATAGCACCTTTTGTATTCCCCATTATGGATACCGAAACCTTGTACCATCACTTTTATTATATATA
>JAOVYU010000047.1:26405541-26416360 GCA_025674565.1 Synodontis membranacea
ATATATGAAGAAGTTAATGCTGGTTCTGATAGAAAGGTGTTAGAAAAGGTGCACAGTGCATCACAGTTTTTTATGCATATGGGGCTGCATAGGGTACCAATGCTGAACCCTGTCCACTGCCGAAAGCACCAACAATGGGCACATGGGCATCAGACCTGGACCACAGAGCAATGGAAGAAGGTGGCCTGGTCTGATGAATCAAGTTTTCTTTTACATCATGTGGACGACCGGGTGCGTGTGTGTCGCTTACCTGGGGAACACGTGGCACCAGGATGCGCTGTGGAAAGAAGGCAAGCCGGCGGAGGCAGTGTGATGCTTTGGGCAACGTTCTACTGGGAAACCTTGGGCCATATGGATGTTCCTTTGACACGTACTACCTGCCTAAGCATTGTTGCAGACCATGTACACCCTTTCAAGGAAATAGTATTCCCTGATGGCTGTGGTCTCTTTTTTTTTTTTTTCTCTTTCTCTGTGCTCCCTGCCACAAAGCAAAAATGGTTCAGGAATAGTTTGAGGAACACAACAATGAGTTTGAGGTGTTTGACTTGGCCTCCGAATTCTAAAAAATTCCCCAGATCTCAATCCAACCTGTGGGATGTGCTGGACAGACAAGTCCGATCCATGAAGGTCCCACCTCGCAACTTACAGGAGTTAAGGGATCGGCTGCTAACATCTTGGTGCCAGATACCACAGCACACCTTCGGAGGACTAGTGGAGTCCATGCCTCGATGGGTCAGGGCTGTTTTGGCAGCAAAAGTTGGACCAACACAATATTAGGCAGGTGGTCTAGATGGGTGTATGTATATATACACGTGTGTGTGTGTGTGTGTGTGTGTGTGTGTGTGTGTGTGTGTGTGTGTGTGTGTGCAATTTTGTTGTGCTTGTACACTTACAAAGTCCTTGATTCTTGAAACTTTTGTAACAGCCATTGTTGAAACCCATTTCTTTCTTTAAAATACCCAGCTTTTAAACCATTTTTAATTAACTGAAGACTTGAAGAACTGCTGCTTTCATACAAAAAAAACTGCACTGCAAATATACTGAAGTATAAAGAATATCATAAAAAAAAGATCGATCCGAACAAAATGACAGCCAAGACTCTTTATAAACATTTACAGATCAAAAAAATATTTTCCAAATCATTCTTTTTTTTTCTCCGATACATCTTCCGGAACATCATTGTTTGCACTGTTTGCATCAGTTGATCCCAGTGCTGGGTTTCAGATTCAGATTTCACAATCATCTCGAGTAGACGAATGATACGTGAACCTTTTTTTTTTTTTTTTTTTTTTTTTTTTAAACATTGTAACATGTAGATGTTCATTTTAGGGGAAAACTGCTATTCATGTTTTTCTGACATTAATATTCATCAATATGTCATTGTTGAACTGTGACACAGTCATATGAGAAACAACATTTAGGCTCAAAACATGCATCTCTTTTTAAAAAAATCTGCTGTAGTGTGTGTGGATGGGAAGTTGTGTTACGATTGTGTTGATCGTTCCAAGCGCACGCCACTGTGGGTCAGCATTTAGAGTAAAAAAAAGATCAAAGTTAACCATCTCTTTACTGCACCAGCACACAGTCTGGTGACATGCAATAAGAATTAAAAATACATAAAGAAAAAAGAAAAAAATGCCTTAATGACTATTCAAGTATTTAACATGGACTAATCCATAATTAAAAAAAAAAAAAAATCCTGTTCAAATTTGGTTTAATGGTAAAACACACACAACAAACTATTGACTTTCAATGATTAATATGTGATGTTCATGTCCTCTATGCGTGTTGTGTTATTGTTGGTATTCGCGCAAAGAAATAATGTATTTGACTTGAACAATGATGGAATGCTGTTTGAGATTTTGAGAGAGCCATTTGGAATTTTCATTGCCTTAGTGCATGCAGTGTAAAAAAAAAAAAAAAAAAAAAAAAAAAAAAAAAAAAAAACATCTTATCTAATCTTATAAGAAATCTAAATTTGATTCTAATCTATTTGGAGGGCACTGATGTAAAAGGGAAAAAGAATTAAGAATTTAATGAATAAATAAGTGATTTAGGTGAATAAAACTGGGCACAAGTGGTTGTTTTAGCTCAGTAGTCAAAATGAACCATTTTGGATATTTTTTAAGCTTTTTGTTATAAATAATAATAATAATAATAATAATAATAATTTATAAATACTAAAATAAAATAAATCAGAAAATAAAATAATAAAATAAATAGAAAGTTTTCCTTGCGAGAACCAGCCAAATGTCCCTGCAAAGTCAAAAATGTCAGATATTCCAGTCCATGTGGAGACATTTGGTCCTCGCCAAGAAACCTATCTAAACACACACACACACATCCTCATCATCTCTGCACCAGGCTTGGGTGAGTAGCAACAGGAATCGCTGATGAATTCCAGCCGTCATGATGGCTATTAAATTGGGCACCGTGTTGTCGGCAGTAGTTTTATTTTGTAATGTGTTTCCTTTCCCCCCCTTTTTTGCAAGCCTATACAAACCTCAACAGCCAGCTGTCTGACTTCGACGCAGAGCAACAAACCATCTCTCTCAGATGCACCTGATCTTCCCTTATCTGCGATGCTGAACAGATTAAGGCATTAAAGTGAGCAGGGTCCAATTTGCGATAATGAAACAAGGTGGTTTTATCAGGGCTACTTCGCAACACTTGTATCGTCCCCGCTGTTCGGATGTAGTTTAGAATTTCATTCCAGTTTTAGAACGAGCTTAGTTACAGATAATAACTCATTAGGTTTATTTACACCCCGAATTCAGTTTCACAAGCATTCCTAACATGTATCTATCTTCCAGGGAGTTTTTGTTTTTCCCACCTGATGGAACCTAACGTTCACAACGCGCATCATGCAAGTCTGACCGTCTTTCCTGCCCTCAGCGTCGCTAAAGCCACGGGCAACAGGTAGTCAAGCAGCAAAAGTTAAGGGGCATGACGGAACAAAAACCTATTGCATATGATCTCACGAATCTACTCTCACTCTGCCTCTTTTTCACCCACGCTGGCTTTATAATAATTTTGCATGTCACAGCGAATGGACAACACGGCATCTTGAAACTATATGGATGGCTCTACACCGCAGTCATCATCTCCTCCAGCAAAACAATCATCATCTTACCACGGTCAGCGCAGACGTGTTTCAGATCATAAGGCTAGACAAAAATAAATGAACCTAAAATTGCATATACATGGTTTGTGGTTGCTGAGCAGCAAAGACTTAAAGGAAACGACTCAAGTCATTTCTATTTACCTAAGAAAAAGTGACTTTAGATGGTGAAAACGGAGACCATGAACCAGACCAAGGTCCTTCTTCTAGTCACTAATGTTGTGCTATTAACCACATATTAAATAGTTAATCAGTGTATAGTGACGGCAGATACATCCCACTGAAATCCAGTAGAACCAGTAAACCTAAAGTGAAATTAAAAAAAAAAAAAAAAATACCTACATTTAAAAATAACGATATAACTTATTAGCGAATAACTTAAGAAAACATTTTCATAAAAAAAAAAAAAAAAAAGCCAGAAAATTTAAAGAGATAAGTGACAGGGTTCGCTGGGTAGCAATAACCCATCATGCCCACATGAAGCGTCCCTGTAATGCCAACACTAATTAGTTATGTGTAAACGATTAAAGTCTGACTTTTGAACGAAACTGATTTTCTGATATTCTGGGAAATGACAATCTATTAAGCTGTACAGGACTTGAAATGTATTAAAAGAATAAAATGAAACAGAATGCAAAAGCACCGTAATTAGGCAATCTTTCCATAAGCGGAACAAATAAGCCAATTGTAGTGGTTGAAGAAACTTAATTAGCTTTATTCCTCAGAGCTAACCCTGTTAAAAGAAATGGAAAAAAAAAAAAACTACTCTTTACTTGGACATTAGGATCATCTCAAACACAAACACGCTGTGAATAGATCAGCGGCAGCCTTTATTATAGATTGCTTTTGGGAAAACTTTTGAAAAAGGAATGAAAGACGATAGGCTTAAAAAGAAATTAAGTCACTTATTATTAAACTAAAACACTTTATAACACTTTAGAACTTTTTTTTTTTTTTTTTTTTTTTTTTTAAGTATTTGGAATTCAACATAGACATCTCGCAGGAGCCAAGTTCCCTCTGCAGCAGTTCTCTGGAGTGGATGTACTCTAAATTTTTGACAGGTCCAATTGGCCTCCGGTTAACATAAGAATGTAAATTGATTTAATCCCAGAGCAATCAGCGATCACTCCAAACTTCACACATGAGCGCAAGAGGAACGCTTTACAGATCTGTCCCCGTGTGCTGGCACTTTTTGAAAACCATTTTAGATTTTTTTTTTTATAACATTTTTTCTTCCTGTTCTGTGCTTTTAATGTGAAGCAGTGTGTGTGTGTGTGTGTGTGTGTGTCTGTGTGTGTGTGTGTGTGAGAGTGAGTGAGAGACAGAGAGGCCCATTAAGGATGAATCTAAGAAAATGGCTCCGATAAACTTCTGACCTCACGGTGTGGTCTGTGTGTGTTCGAGAACATTGGCTCCTCTGCACCAAGCAATCAGTCAAGGCTCTAAAGCTCCACATTTTCCCAGCATCTGTTTTCAATACGGAAATGCAGTAATGTAGTTGTGATTACACTTAGGCCCTGGGTACCACCATCGCAGATGAAGAGGCTAATTTGCTCGCGCGATCGGATAAAACGATCTCCAACTCATAACTGCGAAAATTATGTAAGGGGAGGAAACAGCATTTAGATGAGCTTTTTTTTTTTTTTTGGTGCCTGTTAAATGTCATTAGACCGCAGCATTCTCAAAATGGTCAGAAGGCGATTCATTTCCTAGAACAGCAGGTCTGGGTCCAAGGCAAATCACAGATTTATATTAATGCACCAATATGTCACGGTTTCCATAGCAACACCCTACACAGGGCCTTGTATAGTGGACTTTTCATAGAAACCGAGAGGGGAAAAAAACAACGATGATCGCTGATGGTGACATTTTGTGTGAAAATTGCTTATGTAATATTTACAGAAGGAGTCTCCAGTGCCAGTGCTATGTAGCAATCAGAGGTGAAGCTGTTAGTCTTCCGACACAGTTTTCAGGAAAGAGGATGTTGCAGTTTCTCCGTAATGTGACAAAGTTTAACTTCAAAAAAAA
This sequence comes from Synodontis membranacea, assembly GCA_025674565.1. Lineage (NCBI taxonomy): Eukaryota > Metazoa > Chordata > Actinopteri > Siluriformes > Mochokidae > Synodontis > Synodontis membranacea. The sequence continues at coordinate 26,410,691 of JAOVYU010000047.1, forward strand.
ATAAATAAATAAAAAAAAAAAAACAGGCTGGCAGGAGAACGAATATTGCTGTGGTATAAGTGGAACTAACCACTTTTAAACGTCTGTCTGTTCAACATTTTCCTCTGTTCAACACTGCTTCCTAACCCGACATCTCGTTCTTGATTATTTTTCTATAACCGCACATCCTGTCATGTTTTATTACTAACCTGCTACTCCAACAAGTTTGGATCTTAAAGGGACTCCCGGAGGAGTAAAACAGACTTGTCTTTTACGTATGCGTAATCACTTATCAAGCATAACGCCGACTAAAATGGCGACAAAATCTGATGCTAACGGAAAGCGCAAGAGTGTTGACGAGCAAGTATTCTGTTCATGAGTTATAGAGCCTGAAAATCTTTTCATCTTTCATTTGACCTTCAGTAAATCAAGGCCTGATTAGATGTTAAGCTCCTGACTCAGAAGCGTGGAGAAGACAGCAGTTATTAATTCTAAAATACGAAAAAAAAACAAAAAAAAAAACAATGCAATGCAATCATCATCATGTGTTGCATGTGATCAGCGGTGCATGTAATACAAAGGAAAAAGTACAGAATGAGAATTAAACTAAATAAGCCTTGATGTTTGGTTTCTTAAAGACATCGTTTATTCATCTTCAGCAGCTGAGAAAGATCCAATGACTATCCCAGGAACAAAAGCATTTTTTTGGGGGGAGGTGGGAGGAAACCAAAGAACCCGAGACCTGGGACGCTGGAGCTGCTATTAATACTCTAATATTAGAGTTTTATAACCCCCCCCCACACACACACACACACACACACACACACACACCCCTTTACACGCTGCATACAGCTGAGCAGACAGACAGTAAGAGTGAAGGCAGCGGATCGTGAGGTGGCAGTGACAGAGTGCAGCTGTCCGCACTATAATGACTCCCACTCAGTGCCAGCAAGGTTAACGGGCCGTGGGCTTATTTCTGGAGGAGGATCACAGCCCCAACTCCCTCCTCCACTTCCTCCCTCTGTGCCACCAAGGTCCTTTAGGGAGACAGCAATCCTGCACACCATCACATCTCCACTCTCAGCACTAGGAAATTAGACGCTTCACCTCTCCGCAATGACACGAAGATTTTCAGTACATTTTTTTTTCCTCTGCCTTTCCGTTCTCTTTCCCTCCGTCCCTCATTCCGAACCACTGCACTGTCCCTTACGTCTTTTTCCCGCAGGGTCGTCTGTTCCCTTTCCCCACAACAAAAACCCATTTCTCCCTTTTCAGTTTCGTCCGGCCTCTCATCTCTCTCTCTCTCTCTCTTTCTCTCTCTGCTTTTCTCTCTTCTTCGGCCCGTCTCGTCTTTGGTGTGGTCTCCTGCCGTTCCCCGTCCTGTCGGTGCGGAATAAGCGCTTTATCCCTGCTCTAGGGAAACTCTGCGTTTGAAGTCCTGGCACGTGGATCATGTAAACATGCGCCATGGAGACCAGACATGAAAGCCAAGCATGATGTTTCCAGTGAACGGACAGCCAATGAGATGTGTCGTAACAGCTTAACACTGTTGTTCTCTGTTCTCAAAATGCTTACAGCCTATGTACAATGTTCTTTTGCAATTTTACACCCTTTAACATAATCCCTACAAACACACACACACACACACACACACGCGTGCGCACGCAGAGACGCACTCAAAATGCCCTCAAGCAGGTCAAACTGCATGCTACATATTCATGAATTCCTGACTTCACACACATGCACCGTGTGCAGAGCACGTCTTGGGGCATCAGAGTGAGTTTCAGTTTCAGCGTGGCCTAATAACTAATCGAACATCTTTCCTAAACCTTTGACAAATGACCCTGGCTACTTAATGTTGAAAAGAGCGCTGAATAATTTATGGTGCAATTTATTTTTCACGTCCAAAAAAAGTCACGCTGTATGTCATTTGTTCAATTCCACTTGACAATAGGTGGCTGAATCACAACGGCATTTATTGGGCATGCCATAAATTTACTGTATGAAAAGGAGGATATTTGAGATTTTAATATTTAAGAATTTGGATTCGAAGACCAAAAAAAAAAAGTCTCGACTCATCTAACAAACAGACCTCACGGTGTGTTTTTTATTTAACTACAATTTTAGTCTATGACATCATAAAATAGCAAGGTCATTAATATAAAAGTGCATCTTCAGTACCTAATTTAACTGTTTTGATTTATTTTAAGGAATTTGCCAAACTGAGCACTTTCTTGCACTTTTGTCCACATACAGTATTCCGTTGCTCTGCACACTCTAATCTATAAGCACTAATTTACTGTACGGCTGCAATCAATAACTTTTTGAAAATGTGTTTTTATTTTTAGCATTTTAAACCGGTGTGCATTAGTGCTCACTGATTCTGCTGGCTGGTCTTCTTTTTGAGCACACGGATGGGAGGAAAAAAAAAAAACCTTCACATCTTTATTAGAAATACAAGAGCATGCAAGCCAGTGTAAGTGGAGGCAAAGACCACAAATCAATTTTATTGTACTTCAGACCATGATTTCGAACTCACCCCTTTCGTTGCAGGTCTTATGCTGCCATTGACTGGGATGTAAAATTACACAAATGTCAAAGGTCTTTTCTGGCTCAGCAGCGAGTCCAATAAATATTCAATCCAACACAGGGCTTGCAGCTCATGCGCTGATAACCAGCTCATGGGAGAGAGAAAAAGATGCGAGAGATCGTCAGAGATTGTCTTCATGGAGTCACGGCTCCTTCACCTAGTTTGAGCATCCCGAAGATCCCAAGCACAACGCTGCCTTGAGTTTTGCTCCTGGCAGGGTCAAAATTGGTAGTTAGACTGACGGGGAGGCGCCAAACAAAGCACAACTCAAAAAAAAAAAAAAAAAAAAAAAAAACTCAACAACAGAGGAGGCAGAGGATGACATCCAGCAAACAGGATGATACTGTAGCTACCCACCGCTGTGAAGGTAGAAGAAGGCTGTGGTATGTTGGGATCTCCAACTTTCCTGGTGTCCATGATACTGATTGCAGGTCCATCTCGGTCAAGGACAGTGTGGTGGCAGTCCATGCACCAGTCTTTTCATGGATAACCTACTCTGAACTTTAGATCAATCAACACGCACATATATTGGCTGTTTTGAGGAGGGAACAGTTAGATGGGTAGGTTGTTGCGAACAAAAGATGAACACGGAGACGTCCAGGGTTATTTTTCCCCCATTTTGTAGCCCGAATGCATGGTGAGCAAAACTTACAGAATTCCGAGTTCTGACTTCCCAGCTTCCAGGGGAAGTTGGATGCAGCATTAGCTCATTTGCTTTCACACTGAAGAATTCCTTCCAAACAGTGGATTGATTTTGTAGTTCCAGTCTTCACTTAGGTGCAATCAGCTTTCCAAAATGTTAGGTACCAGGTTCATCCATTATTATTATTATTACTTCCTTTGGTCCCAACACTCGAGCAGCAAAGAACTGTGGGGGTTTTTTTTTGGGTGCATGGTGCAGAAATGCCTGCAAACAAAGAGCCGATTTCAAGGTGTTCCGTGTTTTTTCCACCAAGCCTTCGAAAACAGGAAGCAATGTTACAAGATGAACCAATCCCGTCGCTTGGCATGTGGTGCCAAGTGCAGATTGCTCCCTGACCTGATACGAACCTCACCAGAGCTCAGCACAAGCAAGATCAATATTTTAAAGAGAACAAGTGAACTCTGAGGTGTTCTGAACCTCTCCAGGGCTTGAACAGCTTTCGCACTTCATCCATTCCAGAAGTATGAAAACGATCTAAGGCTGCACCATTATGGACAAATCTAGCTTAGTTCAATTATAACAACAACACACTGTAATGTCTGGATGACTTTATATATATACATTTTTTCTTCTTCTTCTTTTTTTTTTTTTTGCTACAATACCTCAAACGTCCACGTAGAGCAAATCTGGAGCCTATGAGAAATCACACTGGACATGTTAATGAGCACTTTCGCATATTCTGTCTACAATACCAGTCTTGCAACGCCTGTGTTTTAACAACTAACATACCATGTTTTGTACAGCTATAGCAAACAATAGAGAAGAGTAAGCAAGCAGGGAGAAAAATTGAAAATGAGAGTATTAAATATTAATAAATCGTGAAAGGAAGTTAAATTAGGATTCAAACCAAGCTCTTCTTAATCAGCCTCTCATCACATAATGTTCATTTTAATATCAAATTTGGAGTGCCCTCCCTCCCCCCTTTTTTTTTCCTTTAACACAAATTCTGCTTCATGCATGGCCCTGATGTTGGGCTTCTCTAATTCACAAAGCAGAAAATGATTACCCTAAACACACAGTGACACACTAGCATACACACGCACTCTCAGAGAGAAGGGGGAGGGGGGAGGGGGGGGGTTGGACGTGCAGCAGCTGCCGGGATAATGTTGTAAATTAAGCAGTGATTGCTCAGTAAACAGTGACTGAGGAACTGCAAGCGAGATGCCTTTCGCTGCATGTTATTAATATGCAATAGCAGCATCAAAAATAAATCTCATCCTCTGCAAGCGTAAACATGGACGATGTGTGTATGCTCTTGAACCGACATGCAGAGCCATGTGAAACACACAAGTACATGCTCATGGACTCACTTCTCTCTCTCTCTCTCTCTCTCTCTCACGTACACACTCACACACACACACACACACACACACACACACTACATAGCTTATTCTTCCTACCTTTAACTGGAAGACAAAACACATTTTTAATCAATGTCTGGTACACTAATAATGGCAGTGTTGTGCAATGTATTTATGTAGAACATTTCAAAAAGACATGAGTTACACCTCCCAATAATGCCATCTTGGCACGCACGCACACGCACGCACACACACGCACACTCAGACTTGGCTGTCTCGGCAGTTCTCATACTCTGTTTAATGTCTTTGAAGCTACTGCACTCACTTATTCATTTGTGTCTATTAGTAATGGGCACGAGTAGTTGACAGAATACTTATTATGCAACCACCTAATCCATTAATAAAATACCACTTGAAATTTGCAAATTGATTTTCTCTGGATGGGGAAAAAAAAAAAAATAGAAAGGTCTCTAGCTTATTTTCCATTAAGACGTGAAGCCGTGACATGGAGCTGCCGCTTGTCTGTCTCACGGAGCTTCTATTATGAGACAAATGCAGTAATGGTGGAGAGAGCATTCAAATGAAGCCAAGGGTGCCAATACTACTTTAATCTTTTCTTTAAAAAAAAAAATAAAAAAAATAGAGAGAATTAAAAATCGTCAGAGTATTACAGTGACATGTTTCTCGTCCTATGTAAGTAAAGCAAAAAAAAAAAAAAAAAAAAAATCATACCTGACAGCCTGCTTATTTCTGAAACGGAGTCAGAATAAAAATTACCTAGAATTCTGTCACTAGTCTGTACATGTGTGTGACATGCTGGGAAAACCGTACACACAGCAAGACTGACATTTTCCACTCTATACAGAATTGAAATGTGTTTCTCTTTTTCACGTATATCATTTATAAGATTCCGATATTTATTGATTTATTTTTGCTTTTCAACTATTTATGCAACAAATATTTGTCAAAAAATAAGTCATTGGTCATCACTACAGCCTACCATACATTTCTCTACCATAAGCCGTCTCCAAAGGCATTTCAGAGAATTTGGCAGTACATCCAACCGGCCTCACAACCGCAGACCACGTGTAACCACA
>JAOVYU010000047.1:26469881-26487050 GCA_025674565.1 Synodontis membranacea
TTTGTACAGCACCCGGCCTTCTCTGGATGTCTCCCATCCAAGTACTAACCAGGCCCGCCCCTGCTTAGCTTCCGAGAGCAGGCGAGATCAGGCACCCCCAGGGCAGCATGGCTATACAATACAACAATATAATCTTTTTTCTTTTTTTTTTTTATTTGGTATACATATGGAGTACTAACTTCAATAATATTCCAACACCTTTAATATGTTCATGACTCACCTGAGAAAAATGCCTTTCCCGTATGTCACTGTCTTCATCCAGGATCTCTCCAATCTCTCCAAAAGTTTGCCTATTTACCCGCGCCTTTATCGGGTACACTCATAGATGTACAGTTACTGAATGTAGCCCATGAAGCCCTATGCAGTATTTATCATCTCCTTTCAACATCATCCCACAATGGAAAGTCACCATGATACAGTACCATGACCCTTGACCCTGACAGCGTGGTGTGCACGGCTAGTCCATCCATTAGGTCCATGGTTCTCAGTGATCGATGAAGCGTAGCCAAGTATCTGTGTTTTTTAGATGTTGTTACAATTATGGAAAACTCACAACCCATTATTATTACAGCTATATGTCGTGTTCTGTTTTATTATATTATGTGTGTTTGGTGAGTCGGACATTCTAAAGCCTTTGTGGTACCAATGCTTAGTATAAATATTACTGTGCACATTTTAATAGTTAAATTAAGTAACTCTTTATAATAATGGTCTGTGGATTTCTTTACAATGAAAGGCCACAAGTTTATGAATCTCTGTGTTTAAGGAAGTCTTTATTTGTCACATGTACATTACATTACTGCCAAGTGAATTTATTTCATTGCATATCCGAGCTTGTTAGGAAGCTGCAGGAACAGTCACGGTATGGAACCACTGGAGCAGAGAGGGTTAAGGGCCTTGCTTAAGGGCCGGACAGTGGCCCCTTCGAGGTGCTGCAGCTTGAACCCCTAACCTTCTGACCTGTAACCCAGAGACTTAACCCTTTATAGGTCACTAACTGAAATACTTGGATATTCAACATTCAACCCTATCGTGTTATTGGAGGATATATTCTTCATTTTTCAAAGTTTTTCATTTTTACTTTGCAAATCAAGGTCAATAAAGTTACCATATATGGTTCCTTTCTGGTCTAATGTTTGTCCAAAAAGTGTATACATAAAAAATGTAAGAAACATACTTAAACCTGATGGAACAATTATTTATTCACAAAATTCAAACTTCAAATCCATGTGGTTCTGCAAGGCCATTTCGGATATCCGTTTAAGTTACCAGATATGGTTTCTTCTTGCACTGTAATGGGTTAATCATTGAGCCGCCACTGCTTATTTATCCCAAATAAATGACTACCTGGTGTTCAGGAAGCTTTCATGTGCTTTCCCGCGTTATTGTGCTGTGTTACATATTAAACATATTGTATTTTAATTGTTACATATTCTAAGGTACTAAAATTATTCTAAAAATTATATATAAAGATATATCTTGCCCTTTATCTGAATTTTGGACACTTTAGAATGCATATATCTCACTATGGTGAAGGTTTGTAGACATCCTCATCACCTCAAGTCAACTAACTGCTAATCATTTCTGAAAAAAATATTCAGTACAATTATTGACATCGCTAAGGGATTAAAATTCTAGATGGTTAAGCCTTTAAGAATTATATTCTTGTCTTTACACCTGTTTATTTATTGGTACCCTGCATAAAAATGGGCCACTAGGATGTGTTGTTCCTTCATCTTCAGCTTTTCGGACAGCCTGGATGATTTCCGATGACATTCTACATTTACTTTTTCAAATTTTTAAATGTATAGTTTACTTGTTTCCTTGGTTTCATGGTTTTGTTTTGGGTTTTTTTCTTCATTTACAGTTTACATGTCGTTGTTTTAGTATTTACTAGGATTGCCCCAATATATCGGTGTCAGCTTGTTGAATGATACCAGACATCGGCAAATCAGAATTTTCACTATCAGCGGCCGATATATTTCTTTTGCGTCATGTCAGTTTTGCACTGGCAAAATTTCGTGTTGGTTATTTGCGGTCTGAGTTGGACAAGAGTACTGTAGCTGCAGATTCAAGACATTTTTCATTATCAATCTGAAATATCACCTCAATGCAAAGCATTTAGGAGCTAACCCGGAGGTACGATCTGGCACAGCTCCTGATGTTGGTGTTAGCAGCCAGCCTTGTCAAGACACACTCGATCGATCTGTGAGCAACTAACTCTCATGCAAAATAGATTGTAATGGCCTGCAGACCAGTTTGAGTGATAGAGGACACGGGGTTAGCAGAAACTTTACAGATAACTTATAAGCCGCTATCGAGAAACACAATTGTGTCTAAAACCCAGCAGCTTTACGACACAGAAAACTGAACAAAAGAAGATGTAGTGGTGGGAAAATAAAGTTATGAAATAAAAGAGGTTGAACTTTGAAAAGTCTAAAAAAAAAAAAGTTAATTCACTCATCTGCCAAAATTTGTATCGACATGTTTTTAAACACTTCCACAGCAAAAACAGATGTAATGTACGCAATTAATTCAGATTCATTCATCACAGAGGATTGAGTAAACCTATATGAATCATCATTTCCAATTATCTTAAGTTACTGAATATAAGATGCTCCACGGCGACAGGAACCTGAACTCAGGATCGAACCAGGAACGGTTTTGCAAAGATCAGAAAATCAGGAGATTTACAAAACAAAAGGGAATTTATTAGACTTGTTCCAGGGGATGTTCCAGGCAGGTACACATGTATACAATACTGATGACTCTTTTTATTTAAAAAAAAAAAAAAAAAAAAAAAAAAAGGGAAGGAAAACTAAACAATTCATTCTGATAGCAAGTGGAATGTAGTACGTAACCAACAGGCATAAATACATTTATTTCAATAGCTCACAAATTACAGATACAAAAGGGATTTAAAAAAAAGAAAGAAAGAAAGAAAGAAAGAAAGAACAGCACAGCCGTGGTTTATTACGTTGACTAAAAAGTGATCTATTTTACAATACTACGCCTTTTTAAAAAGGACGAGCTACTGTGAGGCAAGATGATACAGTACGTAAGTGGGACCCGTAACACAAATGCTCTACTAAAGCGCCTCGTCCGTCAGTGGGGGGGGGGTTTCAGTTCAAGTGTGATTTACAACTTCAGCTTCTTCTTACGACCGCGGCCATCAGGGGTCCCATCCTGCTTACGTTTCTGTGCCTGAAACATCAACACGTTAGTTAGTGTCCAACATAAGACATCTATACTTCAGTGAGTAGAATATAGTGTAAAATAAAACATACACCTGAAGTAAAAGCTTCTTAAAAAAAAAAAAAGAAAAAGCATTACAAAAACAAACCAAAAGAGTAAACTCACTGAAGAATTGCGAGGTCCCCTTTTCTTCTTCTCTGCTTTCTCCCGCTCTTCCAGCTCCATGTTCTCACGCTCGATTAGAGTGATCAGTGTGTTACATCTCCTCTGTAACTCCTGGAAACACACAAACCGCTCAGTTTTAAGCGCTCGGCACTGAGAACTGGGAAGCTTTTAGCTTAGGAGGCACCGTTACATGTTCGCTGAATGTGGTGATCATCTTTGGATGATGCCGGCGTCACTCACCATGGCTGTACGAGACTTCAGGAACCAGTCGAAGCGGAACTGAGGCGAGTTGCGAATACACTGGCGCAGCTCGTCGTAAACGCTCTCCTTGTCGAAGCCCAGCTTGTGCAGCATGCAGATGAGGAATCGGTCCTCCTCTTCGGTGTAGTTCTTCCCTTTGTTGGTCCCGTAAGAAATCCTTAGCTGGTGGAATGGGGCCTTGTAACGGCCAATCTGATTTTTTTTTTTTTTAAAAAAAAGAAAAAAAATTTACTAACTACTTTATGAATAGAAATCGCTCTTCTGGACTGGGAATAGCAAAAACACATAATATACAGAAACTAAGATGGTGAGATAAAATGTGCAAGATAACTTCCATAGTAATAATAAATATATAAATTCGTAATTTTTCCTGTACCGAAAGCAGAACTGATAACATCGGAGCTTATCTGTACTACGGTCTTTAACCCTTTATGACCTACATGAGAAAAATTCTGCCAGGGTATATCTCAGTATTTTTGTCATAATGCATATAATAAATTCATAAAAAACTTTGTAAATTGCTATTAAAAAAAAAAGCGTATATTTTTTTTGTAGATACAGAACTATAACGATGGTAAACGTCAAACTTGTAAAAAAAAAATTACAAAAAAAAAAAAAAAAAAAAGTTAAAAATTGCAGAAAATAGTTTAAAATAACAAAATTTATTTGAACTGTGAACATACATTATTTTGTATGATATACTCATTTTTATGAAGAGTGTGCAAAAAAAAATTTTTGTAGATTCAGGGTGAATAATAAAAAGAAATGAATAATAAAAATACAGCCTTTTGTTGAATAATAGAAAGACATCACTGTCAAAGTAACTTGTTTTTGTCTCTTTGGGAGAGCAAGAGAGCGAGAGCGAGAGAGAGAGAGAGAGAGAGAGTCATTGCTATTATAAATCGAAACAAATGAAAAAAAAAATTAGGTTTTGTCGATAATATAAAAAGTCATTGTTGTCCAATTGAAATCCCTATGCAAATGAGAGCTAATTTAATAACAGGTGTTGGTTCCTGTGCCTAGTTTTGAGTACACGTACAGGGCGTCAGTAAGCAATTCGAGTAAAGCTACATGTATTTAATGTTTTTATTTACAACATACGCGCTACATCTTCACCCTTTTCTCAGACACTATCGTTTTTGTGGCTTTTGCTCAACAAATTTACTCAAAACATTCCCACTGGTTGCTGACATTTTGGACACCGAGCAGAATTACACCGTAAATGTGTGTCGTGTTTGGTGTTATACAATTTCCCAAAAAAAAAAAAAAATCATTAAAAATGAGGATAAGATCAGTTCTTTGTATAAAAGTCTTACAGATGATACAAATATTAGAATACCAAAGAATATTTGAAACGGAAAAAAAAAGAATCCTTGTAGCAAAGCAACGCAAAAAAAAAAAAAAAAAGAAAAGAAACCCACAATAAACATACAGTAAAGTAAATGACGCAAGTCCAGTCGCTTTACCTTTGAGTCCAGTGCTTTCTTGATGCTGATCCTTCTCTGAATCCTGGCTTCACCTCTCTCAATCTGAGCCATGATCTTCTCAATATCCTGCAGCTCATTGCAGCGCTCCCAAAACACAGCTACACACACACACACACAATCACACTCTTCAATTAGTCTCAACTAAACAGCGATGCAAATAACGTGTACCGTTTGAACGTGTGGAAGACGAGGGTTACTCTACCGGAATATTCCATGACTTCTTCAGGCGTTTTGCCTTCCACTTCACGGGCGATGTTCTCAATATCGTCCCGTCCCCATTTCTCATTCGCCTTGATGAACTGGTTGAAATCTCGCTTGTTCCAAATGGTGAAGCCCTATTGAATGACGAGAGGTATTATAAAATATCCGGCAATCACCTACATCCTGTTGCAAACTTCTACACCAGTTACCAACAGGGACTGACTACTTTTTTTTTAATCTGCTCATGGGAAGTTGAAAAGTAATCTTCAATTCTACGATTTTATTTAACACACGGGCTCACAATTTATTTTAACTGTGTGGTCCTCACCAGCTTCGATAAACACACAACCTCAGCTAACAACAACAAAAACCCCAACAGATTTCTGTAGTTGGTCATAAATAAGTACACCCTATAACTCAGTAAAATTTAGAACCACCTTTAGCAACATTAACTTGAAGTAAAACTCAGAGACTCTGTAAGAGTTTCAGTCCCTCAAATCATTGTAGACTAATTGTAGCCACTCTTCTTCACAACACTGCTTCAGTCCATTGATGTTTCCTTTATGCACAGCTCTTGTAAGATCCTGCCACGGCAGAATTACGGGAGGGTGTACGTTCTCTTTCCTCATGACTGTAGTTCTGTAAATTAGTTTCGTGGATCACGGTTTCATCTACAGATTTTGTTTTACTCAAACGGCCATTACAAGCGTTAGAGATAATATTTTAATTGTTAAGTAGTGATGTGCTTTCTGCCTGACATAATATTTGGATAACTTTTATGAATAATCAGTAGGTACAGTAAACCCTCGTTTATCGCGGTTAATCCGTTCTAGACTCTACCGCAATACGTGAATTTCCGCGAAGTAGTATTTCCGCGTAGTTAGAGCATAGAAAACCTGTTTACGACCCTCTGAATACGGTTTTTAACATTATTAGAGCCCTCTAGACATGAAATAACACCCAATTTTTTGGAAAAAAGTTAATAAAAAATAAAAATAGACAACCGAACGCAACCCACGTTTTCACTGTCTCGATCAACTGTTTAATGGATATACTGTATTTGAAAAAACGCGATAGAGTGCAGCCGCGAAATTCGAACCACAGAGTGGCGAGGGTCGACTGTACTTGGTTAATTGTTGGATGAAAGGGGTGTCTTGTGCATCATGGAATTAAGTACAACTTTTACAGGATATTAAACGCCACATTTCAGCCTGTAACAGCATAAAATTTAAAAGACATCCAACGTCACTTCATCTGCAAACCTGAGGTACCTCAAAGTACTGTAATCCTTTTATGATGACATGACTTGCTCCAAAAAGTAATTCAGTTATTTTCTTTACTAAAATGTTCTTTTGTATACAGTAAAACCTCGCACAATAGCGTTTCTGTATTCGTATTCGCAAAATTTTGCCAACTCGGAAGTAGATAAATAACTTATTATTTCTCTGTATGTCTTTACTTGGAAGATTATCTAATTTCACCTCATTGGTATTCTAAGGCTGCCTGTTAGTCCTGCCTGTCACTAGAGGGCAGTACAACTCCTTAACTTGAAAAAGACAGAGACTCAGAGCTATTGAGGAAGATATTAGTCATTCTTCAGTTCCTGCGAGATTACATTACAGTATTAGCGTTGTGTTCAACTATTTGTGTTCAACAGGATTTTCATTATATTTCAATAAATATATTTTTTATTTAGTGGTGTGCCTTGTGATTTGAAAAATGTGAAATATGTGCCGTGGCTCAAAAAGGTTGGGAATCACTAAATTAGGTGATACTGTACTCTGTTTTTACATCAACCATTTATTATTTTTTTTAAGGGTAATGTATTAAGTTAACTTTTAAATGAAATTAAAGTGCTTTTGGATCATGATTTGGGTCATATTTAGGGTTTAAACTTTAGAAATACGCATTTATTAGCATTTTTAATGACTACCAACTATCCGCGAATTTCACACATCCGTGCCGGGGTCTGGAACCTAACCCCGCGACTGCACGAGGTATTACTGTATGTATATATTTATACGTTATGAAAAGTGTATTAAGCTAGTCTGATAACCGCAGGCAGGTGCAGGAGTCTACCTGCGAGAGGAGGTTCTCTTTCTCCTCCAGCTCTTCTTCGTTTAGAGGTTCTGCTTCATCAATCTTAGCCTGCTCCTCTTTTTGCACCTCAGCAGCATTAGGCAGTTCAGGATTCCTCGGGACCTAGTAGAAAGAGTTAAAAACGAAAAAGAAAAGTGACCTGCTTGTCTACAGAGAGTTTCCAACATTACAATACAATACAATATACAATAAGTTAAGGGGGTGTAAGAAAGAGAAATGATTAACACACACCTTGTAGCCAATAGTTTTCCTGTAGTACAAGATTTCCTTCTCGAGCAGCTCAAAAAGCCGAGGTGGGAAGAACTGGAAGTCTTGAACGTTGGGCTGTTTGGGAGGCCGAGGTGCCTGAAACGTAGGAAAAACGGAGACAGAGTTAGGAATGTGTGAGACTTCTAGTATTTTTTTTTAATGCTTCATTGAGATTAATCCAACAAAGCTGGGACGGAGTACCTTTGGTGCTTTAGGCTCACTGACGCGCAAGGCCTCTCTGAAGTACGCATCGACAGCATAGTTTGCTTTACGCTCTCTTTTTGGTGGTTCGATCCAGTTGGTAATGACCTGGAGAAACAAAACACCATAAAATCTTACTTAAAAGAATCCTAAAAAAAAATAGATTAGGTTAAGATTTCTTCATTATTAAAACTAAAATTTTGTTTATCTTTAACCCTTTTTATTTAGTCTAATAAATTTTTTTTTTCCACTCTTACCTTTTTCTTCTCTCTGTAATCTTCACCTTCGAAGTTGTACACGCTGTTTTCTGTGTCCATGGTGAAATTCCTCAGAGAGCTTTCGCCAAGTGTGGACATCTTCTCCTTCAACTCCATGGTCTTAAAGATTAAGGGAGACAATTAGGATTGAACGGCAAAACTCAACACATCACGTGCGACGGAAGCCGTTGTTGTTGTACCTTCTTCTCGCCTCTCTCCAGGATGACGTCGATGTCTTCATCGGTAATCTCGCTGTCCTTAGAAGCAAAGACGTGAGTGGCACCGTGCCGAATGATGGACAACATCTCATCTTTACCCAGCTTGTTCATGTTAGGATCAAGCAATCTACCTGGAAGTCGGAAAAGGGCATAACAGGGTTTAAAGAAAAAAGCCTCTTTTTTTGGGGTTAATCATGATCTCAAAGCTCTACTTGTCTAGTAAGGGTCCCACCTTGCTGGATGACGATGGAGTCTAGACGGAGTTTCATTTCGGCACGTTCCACAATCCTTTCCTCTATGGTGTTCTCTGTAATGTAACGGAACACGCGTACTTGCTTCTTCTGACCGATTCTGTGAGCACGGTCCTGTATGGTGAGGGAAAAAAAAAATTGAGCTAGATAAGTCTTTAAAAATTACACAACTTTCGCTCTGCTTAAATAACCCTGAAGTTCAAAGTAGCTCCGGAAAGTCCTTTATTATCCTGAAAGATGGCAAGGAACCGTTATTAATGATGTACACTGACCATGGCCTGCAGGTCCACTTGAGGATTCCAGTCAGAGTCATAAATAATGACCACGTCAGCTGTAGCCAGGTTAATCCCCAGACCACCAGCCCTAGTGCTCAGCATAAAGAGAAACTTGCTGCTGTTGGGCTCGTTAAAGGCATTGATGGAGATCTGAGGAGATTAAGGGGAAAAACGGGACACAAAATCATTCATTAGAAAGTTAACGATGTATCTTAACATCAGTAATTTAACTGATTGAAACGAACTTCTTGTTGTTTTCCTGCAGCAGTGTTAATGTCTCGGGTGTGCCTAAAGGGCTACTGAAAGAATCAAACAAACAGAGTTTACAAGCTTCCCTTAAAAGTCGAGGCGTACCTGTCTCTCCTCGTGAGGCGTTTGTCCATCCAGGCGGCAGTAACCGTAGTTACGCCACATACAGTAGTCTTCCAGAATGTCCAGCATCCTGGTCATCTGGCTGAAGATCAGCACACGAGAACCTTTAATAAGAGAGAGAGAGAGAGAGAGAGAGATTTGTTTCAATTAGACCAGGTGCGTCAAGACACATGGGCTGGAGGAAAATAATCTGTAGGAGACCGATAACTTTATCAGAATTTATCGGAAAAGGTGCACTCTGATTTCCCAAATGCATTAAATTACAAAAGATAAAAAAAAAAAGACTCGCAGGCTGGATAGATGCACTTTGTACTCTACAAGATAGATCAGATCATTCCCCACGTGTACCAGCATACCTTGTTCTTTAAGCTTGGGCAGCAGTTTATCGAGGACGGCCATCTTGCCACTGTTGACGACAAGATGGAGGTCGGTGGTGTAAGGTGGGCCAGGTTCCGCGCCGTCAAACAGGTACGGGTGATTACAGCACTTCCTGAGCTGCATCAGCACGTTCAGCAGACGCATCTTGTCCATCTTTCCTGCCGAGTTCAGGATGTCGATGTCCTTCATCAGGATTTTTGTATACCTGTCAGGAAAGGAAACGTGCCCTGGGTAAGCACTTATTGGATTCCTGATGTCTGGATGCTTATTCGCGTTTCCGTAAAGAGGTTTCCATACCATTCTCTCTGCATCTTGCTGAGCCCAACATACACCTTGACTTCCTTTTTGGGAAGCAGAGATTTCTCCACATCGGCTTTGATACGCCTCAGCAGGAATGGACGTAGCACCTACAATGGTTCAAGATTTGAAAAAGTTAGGATGGAGGTAGTTTCCATTAAAAAAAAAATACACCTTTGTTCTTGCTTGATCATAATTCTGGGGAAAAAAAAAAATATGTATATATATGTATACTCACAGTGTGTAAACGCTCAACCAGTTTCTGGTCTCCAAGACAGTTATTTGTGTCAAACCAGGAATCAAAGTCCTACAGGATGAAAACGAGAACGAAAATAGAAATCTCAAAACAGAATTCGCAATGATTTAAAAACAAAAAAGTTGTGTTTACATGCACAAGAATGAGCCACTCCTGAATCCAACTGGATGTACAGCTTTGTTACCCACATTAATACTTTGCACGTACTTAAAACATAACATTAATGGAAGGAGTCTCCAGTGTCAGCACTTTGTAGCAGTCGGCAAGTCTTTTTTTTTTTGGCAAATTTTGCACTTTTTGGTTTCTTGATTATCTGACAAGTTTTTTTTTTATTTCTGTCTTACCTTCAGGAGAGACAATATAAAGAATAATGGAAGGGAAAGAGTTAGTTAGTCTAAGAGACTGTTCTTAAGAGATAGGAATTAACACAGTGTGACGTGTCAATTAATAAACTACATACTAGTATTTGGCATACTGCTGTATTATAAAAGGAGAAAAACACTTTAAAAAAAAATAATAATAATATATGAACTTCAGGGTGGCAAAAGTAATGCTCAGACCCCAACTTCCTAACAAACAGGGATTATGCAAAGAAAATTATTTGTCTGGACCATAATTATAAAGGCTGCTTCTTCTTGCATGATTCTGAGTGAAACCTCTGAATAGGTTTTAAAGATTTCGAGCACTTCTGCTTTATAACAATTAGGCAGCGTTGCCTGGTAAAGAAATAGTTTGCTCATTCTGCGAAAGCTCAGTGAGAAGACTACCTCGGAGGAGTTGAAGACATCAGGCAGGAGGAAGTTGAGCAGAGCCCAAAGTTCGTGCAGGTTGTTCTGAAGCGGCGTTCCTGTGAGCAGCAACCGGTTGGTGGTCTTGAACTCTCGCACAATTTCTGACAGCTGACAGACAGACAGATGGGAGACTTGTAGTCAGAAACTGCCCTTACATAATGCTACAGACTTCCTGGTATATTCACAGAGCACAGGCTTTAAGATAGAAAGTAATCTTTCGTGTACATATTCAACGATATAAAAGACAGCTGACGCGGACCTTCGATTTTTCGTTCTTGATACGGTGGGCCTCGTCGATGACAAGGTATCTCCAGTTAAACTTCTTAAAAACAGCCCTCTCGATGATGAGCATTTCGTAGGAAGTGACGCACACGTCCCACTCCCCGGGCAACAAAGTGTCACGGAAGAAAGCCGTCTACAAGCAGAAAGGAATGTTTAACATTAAAAAATAAATAAATCAATGTTGTGTATAAACATTTCCGTGGAGTCAAATTCGTGTCCCGTGACTGGTCGCTCACCCTCATTTCCCTGTCTCCTGTCAGGCAGACAGCTCGGAGTGACGGAACCCAGCGCTTGAACTCGTTCATCCAGTTATACAGCGTGGACTTGGGAACCAGGACCATGTGAGGCCCGGGGATGTTCCTGTAGTGTTTCATGTAGCCCAGGAGAGAGATGGTCTGGAGAGTCTTTCCGAGACCCTGAAGAGAAAAGAGATTTTCACACGTCATGCTCGCTTACTGAACGCTCAAAGGGAAGACCGAAAGTGTGCACAGAGGGGTTTTTAACGTGACGAGCAGGGCGTCGTACCATTTCATCGGCCAGGATGCCGTTGATTCCGTTCTCGTAGAGCGAAATCAGCCAGTTCAGTCCACGGATCTGGTAATCTCGGAGCTTGCCCGTTTTCACGTCTGCATGAAAATCACGTTAGAGGTCAGGGAAGTTCAACTCGCTACAAAGGGACCCTAAGAATCATACACTATATTCACACACACATAAATGTCACATAAATCACAAGTGAAAATATTAGCAAATAATAAAGTGCCCTTACAGATGACAATTAACGTAACGGTGGGGCAGAAATACTGCTTCAATCAGAAGTTGGTTATCCTCTTATAACATCATGTCCTAAAACGTCTTATTCCTCTTATACCAGAGCGACTAGACTAAGAACACGTTTAAACTTACAGGACGGAGACTCGTCAAAGCGCGTGCACACGTTGGCAGCTTTACTGCTCTCGCTGAGCAGCTCCTCGTCCTCCTCCTGCTCGGTACGGCGGTGACGGTTGCTGCGGAAATCAAAGCGTCAGTCGGTGTGAGCAAAAATCTTACTCCTGACTACAAGCAGGCTTTATATAAAAACAAATTTATAGATAAAAAAAAAGGTCTGCAATTTCCAATAACTGATGTTATTGGAGTATACATCCACCCCTCTGGATAAAAAAGATAAGCAATGAATTAAAACATCGTGAACAGTACAAACTTTTATTATTTGTGTTTAAGGCATTTGTCTACTTAATTATAACAAATGTATAATCAAATAAAACATGTTAACATAGATATAAAATGCTTCAGGATATTTTACTTTATTTTGCTTATTTATACATACCAAAAAACAAATCTTAAATCTATAAAAAGAAGAAAAAATAGGAAAAAAATTTTATTTACAAATTTATTTGTACATATATTCCACCTCTGCTTGGGTCAGCTGATTGTTGTGATTTTTATTTCGAATATGTTTCCTAGAGTGGATTTCCAGTGCGCACTCTGGTGGACAAACTATGCAATGACAACATAACATGCTTAAAGGGTCCATCTTCCGTCTCACCGTTTCTTTTTTCTACTGTCATTTTCCGGCCATCATAAACAGAGTCTGATTTATCAGCAATTAGCTCAGTCGATAATATCGACATTCTGACGTTTTTCTTCTGTAGAATCGCAGAGTCGTCACGCTTCAGGTCACATGGTACGACGTCTCTGCTCGTTCATCGTGGTGAAAATGCGGGATGAGTGACAAAACAATTCTGAATACTCCAGAATCGATACTATTCTTGAATCGCCTGGCAGTAAGAAAAGATGTCCGGGACTGAGATCACAATATTTGTTCAGCCTCGGGACCACTTCTGAGAAGCAGGAGGAATACTTACTCCCCAGCAGACAGGAGGTTCTGTTTCTCGTCCTTCTTGATGCGAGGGCGGCCGGGCTTCATCTTCAGCGGAGAGGTAGGGGTCTTCTGAGCAGCAGGCTGAATAAAGTGAGCGAACACCTCCGTCTGCTTCAGCAGGTACTCGAATCTGTTGGTCCGGTCTGTTTTCTAGACGCAAAAAATAAATAAATAAATATCGAGATGTTTCAGGACAGCTCCTTTTTTCTCTCTCGAACTGAACGATCAGCTACGGTATAAACACAAAAACAAATGATTACCACTTTCTCTTCGTAACACGCCGACTGCTCCACCTTCACCATTTCAGCCGGAGGAGAAGACGACTGCTCGCCTGCATCCAGCGCTGCCTCTTCGACAACAGGAGCGCCGTCCTTAAAGACAGATATGGAGTGCGTGTTCAAAGTTTACTCTAGAAATGTAAACCTCCAAAGGACAGAATAGCACTGCCCGTTACTTTACTCGATAACGATGGCATTATAAACATGACACAGTTACATCGCAATCTCTGATTCACTGTTTTAATATTAATAATAAGAAAAATTCTGAATTCAGGATATTTTTATTGTCAATATAAACATATACACTCTATACAGCATGCCGAAATTCAACCAAGGTCCAGAGTGTATAAGAATATAAAAGAACACATAAAAGAAAGTAAACAAAAATGATCTAAATACACTTAACACCACAAAGACAATGCAAAGTGCAAATGATGTCTCATGCAAAAAAAGTGTTATTTTTCCAATTCCATCAATGTGCCATCAGTTTGGCACAAAAGCGCATCAGTAATTATAACCCTATAAAATGATCCTCCGGTTTAGTCACATTTATCAGATGCTCAGGTTTTTACTAACTCACAGACAAACTATATTTCATGAATAAATACTTAGACGACGTAATAGTAGGTTTTATCGTCCTTGTCCTCGCTGGACGAGGTTAATCGCTCCGGAAAAGAAAACAAAACCTAACCGTAAACTTTATTTTTCTAGGAGAGTGCACGAAGGGCCGCATGCATTCGTGTGTGTGTGAGAGCATGAGTAAGTCAGTGAGTGTGTCTGTGTATGTGTGAAAGAGAGAGAGAGGGAGTTATTATCGTAAAAAAAAAAATTTGTTGAGATAAAAATAAAAAGTAATTGTTGTCCAATTGTAATCTCTATGCAAATGGGAGCTCCGGCGCTCACGGTCACCAGTGTTTAAAAACTTTCCCTTTAAAGTTCATTAATTTCTTACGTCTGTTTAATGGTAACACGCTTCAGTCATGTAGCAGCTCTGTGTTTATTTTTCCTTTAGTACTCCTTTAGTATTCGATAATCTCATCCCATGCTGCACTGATCACCAGGCTGTTAGCAGGAAACGTTCAGGTGCAATAAGGAGCTTGATAAACGATAAATACAGCGACAAAAACGAGCATTTCTCCAGCATGATGTGACTTAAGACTCTGATGGTTTGAGCTACTGGAAGGGATGGAGGGATGGACTGATGTACACTGATTAGAGCAGCAAGCAAAAAAATTGAGCATGCAAGCAAGAAGTATTAAAGCAATAACAAAAAGAATCGTTCCGTAAAAAAAAAGATGTCCGAGTATAATACAGTCCTCTGAGTAAATGTGAAAGTGCAGTGGGATTATTCGCAGCGAGGATATAATAAACGATCAGAGCAAATGATTTAACCAACTAAAGTGTCCATGTTGACTGATCTAAAGCTAGAAGTCCTTTAAAGCAGAAGTGAGACTTTAATTAAAGGGGATATAGTTAATAAGACTGTATTAATCCAGAGTGGGGAGTTTCCAGCCGAGAGGGCGTGCGCGGTGCTTCAGTCGAAGTTTAGGTCGAATTCAGAGTCAAATATTTCCATCAAGTGAAAACGAAGCCACATGCGAAACCTGCTATTGTATCGGGTTAAAACAGCAGACAGATAACATCTACGGTTATACAGTTTCCCCCCGCTCCAGAACACAGTCCCACATGACACGCGTTTAAACTTTAGAAATAAGCATTTATTAGCATTTTTAGTGACTACATTCGCGATTTTCACACACCTGCGCCGGAGCCTGGAACCTAACCCCATGTCTGCACGAGGTATTACTGTACTCACAACAGGAGAATGCGGCGTAGCAAAGCTACATCACGTAGGGTCACGATCCTTTTTAAAGGTTCAGGACGATATTATAATTTCAAATCAGCCGAGTCTAATACGAGTCTCTAAATGTTTTTTTTTTTTTTTATTTTAAAACGCGTGGTGAATATGCTGACAGAGCACTATAAATAAACCTCGGACACTTTGTACAACATCCAGGTGAAGAAAAATATACATTTTCTTCTTTTTTCAACTAATTTACACTAGACTACATGGCCAAAAGTTTTTGGACACCTGACCATCACAGTCATAACCAAAAACAAACAAACAAACAAACAAAAGACCTAACCCACTTAAACGGATGAATAAAAAGAATACACATGAAGGCATGATAATCATCTCGTCCTCTAATGTTCCTCACGAGCTTCTAAATGATACTAGCGTAACTGTGTTCATGGTCATATCTTATTTGTAATTACACTATCTGGTGTCACCCAAATGAGGACGGGTTCCCTTTTGAGTCTGGTTCCTCTCAAGGAACCTTCTTTCTCTTGTCATCTCAGGGAGTTTTTCCCTTGCTGCCGTTGCCTCAGGCTTGCTTGCTCATTAGGGGATACATACATATATATGTGTGTGTGTATATATATATATATATATACACATACACACACACACACATATATATATATATATTTATAGATTCATAAATTCAGAAGCAAAATTTGTAAAGCTGCTTTGAGACAACGTCCATTGTTAAAAGCGCTATATACATAAAGTTGAATTGAACTGAACTGAATACCCAAGTATCGAAATATCACGATATGTTGTGATAAATATCGCGGTGTCGGCAGTTATATTACTCAACACTTTCCCCAGAAAGCGGTGTTTGTTGTTCAAAACAAACTTCGAGCTTTATTCATTCATTCAGCTGTTTATTAAAGTTATTCATTTCCTATCGAGGGGGAAATAAACAAAAATCCCCGAGCTCGCCGAATTTCCATGACTCCACGAACCGGAAGCAGTATTATTAACTTCCTGTTTTATTATTATTATTATTAATAATAATAATAAAATAAACACACTCTAGAACCGAAACGAAAACAGGTTATATAGTGGAGGTGTGATCTAATGAATAAAATATAAATTTAAAATAATTTGTGTCATTAGCTAAACTCCATCACACAGCTAAGCTAAGCTAAGGAACAATACCCGGCGGAGCTAACATGCTAACGCGCTAGCTGATTCATTTCACCCAAAAGTTAGCGCACGCGCTTAGCTTCACGAGACTTCTCTTGTGCCCCAGAGGGCTATTAATACTGTAATAAATACCCCAGTTGTGAGGTGTTGTTTATTTCACCTGTGTTGTCCCGGGCTGCTCAACTTCAGCCTCTTCTTCTTCTTCCCGCTGTTTGTCCACGCTTCCCTCAGTCTCAGACATTCTTTATTGTGTTCTCTTCTTTTACAAAATAAACAAATAAACAAATCAACGAGTTTAAATTTCCCCCAAAGAGCCGATTCTGATATCTAACTCAACCCGAATTAATCACAAATATACAACACAATGAAACCGACAAAAAAAAACCACGCGCCTCGTCAATCACTTCCCACCGGCTTCTTTTGGGCTTTTGTTTTTTTTGTTTTCCGTTGCCTTCGTTTCCCGCAAAAGTGCGGCCGCGTCACAAATATCGCGAGACTTGAAACACTAACCCATAGGGCGGTATTGCGAATATCGCGAGATTTCCGTTCACACAGTGAATCGATTCAGTGATTCAGTGATTCAGTCAATAGGATTTATCTGGATCAATTCACCACTCTTTAAGAGTCGACTCTTTCGGATCCCAAATTGCTTCTTGCCTTCTTGCTTCTCAAAATTCTCAAGTTATTATTTTTTTTCTTGCTTAACCTCTAGTTTGTGCGGATGCTGCAGTAAAAATAACTTAAAAAAATAATAATTATATAATTATATGTATATGTATAT
>JAOVYU010000047.1:26631707-26646098 GCA_025674565.1 Synodontis membranacea
CCATGTTTGCTTTGACATTTGGACAGTTTTAGATTGACATGAAATTGTTGTTCAGATTGGATTTTTCTTTTGGGCTTTGTGCAATGTCATACAGCCTCTTAATCCAAATAAAATTACCAGGACCTAAGAACCTAATACCAGGGTAAAATATCCTGCAAAGCACAGATGTACTCATACCAGCACTGTGAGCAATTTCTTTTGAACAAGATATGTACCATCACGTGATGTTTTGGAAATCTGATGTATGAAGATGAGCCTTGTAGATAAGGTGGGATAATCCTAGGATGGTATATTGAAAAGGAAAGCAAAGTCATTGGTGAAATGTAAGATCCAAGAATTTGCTACTTTTTGTGCTGTTTTTCATTCTGAATCTAACATGTCCTCCTCTTTGTGATACATGCTCATGGGGTGAAGGCGCACTCATGACAGGCAGGTCAAACCATATGAAAGACCTAGGAAGGCCTGACGTCTAAACCTCAGAACTGTCCCCGCTGTATCTCGTGCCTGCAGTCTCTCTGCTCTGCTGTTCATAGGCAGAGCAAGAAGAAGTAGAGTAGGGTGGGTACTTCTTCTCTTTCCTTTTACGCCTTAGCAAGATAGCAACCAGAATTACAACTAGACACACTAGAAGGATTAGTCCAGCCACTCCCAACAGTGTGGGCATGCCAACAGGTAGCATGGAGTCAGTACCAGGTTCTTTACCCAAGCTCCCCTCCACCAGGGGGTGCTCTATGTAAGTTTCACGGCCCCATGGTTGCCGCTGGCTCACTGTGAGCCGGTCAGAGCGGTCCAGGGCAATGTGCTGGATATTAGTGCCACGGCTGTTCTCCACACCAATGTCCAAGGCCTCTGGGTCAGGCACGGCCCGGCGGCTCCTGGTCATGGCACCTGAATTTGATAGGACAGATGAAATGCCATGGTGATACTCCAGGCTTCTCTTACCAATGCCACGAATGGCATTTTCTCTGGAGCGGACAGCATATATAGTATGGATGAACCACTCCCGACCAGCAGCAACCTAAAATATAGGATTATTTATTAATTTATTTATTTTGGCACCAAGGAAAGGTATTATTTATTTTCATTTGATATACAAATGAGCAACTGTAGATTAAGATTACCCAAGTTTTAGCAAAAGATTTCTTAAGCATATATTAAACATTCATGTTAGGTTGGTTCTGGAGAACCAAAAGGATATTAACATCAACAAACTCACCAATAACAATACACCACATTAAGACCTGACTAGCAATAAGTGCAGCTCCACTGGATTTGAAAATATAAAGGCAAGCCAAATCAAGATTCTGACCTGGAAAAGGGGGGATGAGGACAATGTGAACCCATCTGATCCAGGCTGGCGGACAAGAGAAAGGCCTCCTGGTGTATCCTGTGCCAATGTAGCATCAAACCGCACATCTCCAAATGAGGTAGCCTGGGTGTCAGGCTGGGCTTTGTCCTAAAGTGAAAACATAAACTGTCGGTTCTAATTAAAGCTTATAAGGTACAAATGATTAAGAATGGATCTTCCCAGCAAGACGATCGAACCATACGAGCTGCTTTACCCTGCTTGTTGTATAATCAGTCGTAAGTTCATGACACAACACTCTACACAACTGAGACAATAAAGAACAAATATATAAAAAAAAAAGAAATGTCATTACCAGGATCTTGAACCTGTAGAGCAGTGAGGGGGCATCAGCCAGGCAGCCATACTCTTTATTGGTTGGGTTATATTTTGGCACATAGCCATCTGTCCCGGTACAGAGGAAAACCTTCTCTATGCTACAGGAGAATGAATCTCCCAAGTTCTGCACTGGGTCCACCATCACGCGTCCATAAATGGTAGAACCTGTTGGAACAGCCATGAGTAATCAGTAGATCTAACAATGGAGCATATTTTTGAGTTACTAATCAACAATGGTCTCAGCTTTTACGGTATGTCCGTATTATTATAAAATTTTAGTAATCAGAATATATAACTTGAAAGGATTTTGCACTTTGTACAGTACTTAGAGAAGAGAGAAATCAATGCTTTGAACTATGAGCTAATCAACTGTGCATTATTTTAATCTCTCTAAATTTTTTTTTTTTTTTTTTTAGAATGAAACATGAATGCACTGCGTGTGTTTGCTGAGAGTGTGTGCTGAGCTCAGACTGTGTCTGCTATTGAGCATAGAGTTATTAGCACTCTTGGCCAAAAGAGTGGAAATATTGACTTATGTTTAAATCCTTTATTTGAATATTGTCTATGTATGCAATGCTAACATTAGGGACTTTCCTCAAAAAGGTTGGATGTTTTAAAAGAGAACTGCACGGTCTACAATTTGGAGAGCAAATATTGGTATCATTGGTATAATGTTGGAACAGTCACTGGTAAAGCAGCTATCAGGATACTGAAAAAGCCCAATGCCCTCCATCTTTGAGAATTCCTGGTGGTCTTAAATAGGGCACTACACATGTAAGGGATAATTTCAGGTTTATTCAGTTCAGGTGAGATTTTTTTTTTTTAATCTTAAGGTTTACCTTCAGTAAAAGCAGCATCAGTGCCTTCTGCAAAACCCATAGAGCCATCAGATAGCCACATTTCTTTCTTAGACAGAAGGAACATCTGAGTGTTCAGGCTGAACTCTGCCGCCACCGGATCACTCACCTGAACGGAAAAGAAAGTGGGGTCAAGGATAGCTCAGTGTTCTCACTTTGAGCGCAAATAAATTTTAGCAGTGATTTTAAGACTAGTATATATATATATACAGAGTTTGTTAGATTTGTTTTAAGCAAAATGTTTTCTTATTCTGGGATTCTTTAGCATAAATAAAATGCTAAAACCATGAATATTTGAATGTACCATGAACCATGAATATACCATAATATAACTACATTGAAATCAGTCTGACCTGCTGGAAGCGGATGTCCATGTCAAATGTCAGTGGCTCTCGGGGGTGGCACACCGGTGGAATACTAAACTCTCCATTAGGGGAAGCAATGCATGGAATCAGCTTCACTGTGTAGGTTCCAGAGTAGTCTCTAACCTATACACATATAACCATATTATGATAAATGTTGTGTAATAAAAAAGGACCGAAGATATGAGAATTTAATATAGGAAGAAAAAAAAACAGGCATAAACCAGAATACCCTAAGATATGTTTAATGCAAATTAATCACTCAACAAGCATTTATTTCAGTTGAGTACTCACAGCAAAGTCAGAAACAAAACTCCACTGCTGCATTGGTTGGTTGTATGTAGGCTCAGTTCGGACCAGAGACAGAGTGAATGTAAGGCCAGGGTGATCAGCACACATCACTATGGATGACAGGCTGCTTCCTGTAGGTCAAGGAAATGGTTTTTATATAAGACATTAGCAAAGTGATTTCATAGTTGTGTAAAATAATCTACTACTGATGTACTTATGGCAATTACATACTGTATGATAAGGTTTAGATACAAGTCTGCTTATTAGCCTGTCCTTATTAAATAGTATAAAAAAATACATGCATTTGAAGCCTGGCAATCATTTATGAGTCTTTGTCTATGTGCGAGTAAGAGGGAGGAACACATTACCTGGATGAGACATGACAAACTGTCCCCTGAATCGAGCCTCAGTCTTGAAGTTGACCACCAGGCGACCTTCCTCATTGATTCTCATACTGGTAGGATACATGGCACCTATGGAAATTTTATTATTATTATTTTATTATAGGTATATGTAGGCCTGTTGCACTTATATATCACTATACATTGTTATACATTGCTATTGACCTATATATGTACCTGTATACAAAAATATAAAGCATAATATTGTGTAATGTATTCTTGTTTACATTAGTATTCATATTACAGAGGTCATATGGTTGTTATATTTTAAATATGGCATGGCCAAGAATTGATAAATTGAATCAGTGAGTTAATTTCATAACCACAAACTATTGAGGTCAGGGGTCTGCACAGGCCACTGAAAATCTCCCACACCAGCTTTGGCAAACCATGTCTTCATGGACCTCACTTTGTCCACAGGGGCATTGTCATGCTGGGATAGGTTTTTGACCCCTTCATTTCAATGAAGGGAAATCTTAATGCTACACAAATTACACGCAAATACATTCTAGATAATTCTGTTGCAACAATTGGGGAAAGAACCATATATGGCTTTAATGGTCAGGTGTCCACATACTTTTGGCCATTTGGTGTACTTTGTAAGTCACCTTCAGTTAATTATTTTTAGGTGAAATTTGTCTAAGGTTAATTATATATCTATGTTGCAACACCAGTGATATTACTTTGTGACCATTCAATAGATCCCAATAAACTTAACCTGTGGCATCAATATATTAATTCTTGGCCCAAAAAATGACCTCCATTTCATCTCAGTGACTCATAGATGGACAGTCTACCTTGCAGTTCAGCCTCGGGTGGGCTACCGATGCCATCCTGCCACAAAATGGCGGTATCATACACAAAGGTGAGACGTAGTTCAGACTGCAGGTCAAAATGCTGCCAGCCACCAACTGCTACAGGAGAGTGGAACACATATGACACGAAGAGAGGCACACGCAGGGTGACATAGGACTGGACCAAGTTCAGCACCTACACACATAATAAACACATGCTCAGACTGGACATACGGTCAGACAGTATGGTAAGCATGATCAAAAATGCATGGGTGCAGAATTCTGGCCCTGAAGCCATAGGTCTTGTACTGTTTATTGCTATTCCTAGTCTAAGATAGGATTCAGCTTATAATGACTAAATAAACAGTGCTATTAAAATGCAACCAAGACAACAGAGAAAGTTATCATTGCTCATGCTTCTGGTGATCCAGGACGATAGCTGTCTACATCTGGCCCATGACTGACACAAGTAGGTCTAACTGTTAACCCATAGTACTTACACGACATGCCAACTACCTGACGTGCCCACTTTGTGGAGCTGCCATCTTGCACACCACACCAAACTTACAGTATTAGACCTTGGGTTGAGGTTATAGTTAAAGGTTTGGGTTTTATTTTTGGGTGTTGAGTTAGGAACTTACAGCAGAACTTGTGGCTGTTAACACACGTTATCTCAGGGGGCGTGCAGTATACAGGAGTGTGTGTGTAGTTGTAAAGTGGGTGTGTCTGGTCGACTGCGAGACTGCAGATAGACCAGTCTCGACTAAAAATAAAACTGCTGTTTCAACAATTTCTGCTTACCAGGTGATTCTACTTTTTGGGTGCCATTTAGCCATTGCAATAACACATTGCGTTTTTTTTTATTTTTTTTTTAATTCAGCATATATGAAGAGATATGTATATATTTTGATAACCTATGGATGACTCGCTCCACACATTAATGCAGCTCCATATATACCCAGTGAATTCCATGAGCAAGTGAGAATTTTGATTATTACAGCTTATAACTGACTTTCAAAATGGATCAAATGACTAACTAAAAGGTGTTAGATTTAGTCACATAAACATAATTTATACTGTATAAAGCCATTTTAAACAATTTATTACTATTTCTGTGACCGCAAGTAGAAGACAAACACTGATGACTCAAATACTTCTGTAAAAATGCTTGGAAGTCAACTGATATTTTCCGTTCTGATTGTTCCCTTATCCTTTTCCTACTCGTTTCATTTTGGGTGATTCCTATCTTGTGTCTTGTTTCCAATTAAGTGAATAGTTTCTTCTTGTGATCTTACACACCCAGGCAACTACACATCATAATGAGTAAACCATTTTCCCCTTTACACGTTCCTCATTCCTTTACAATGGGTACAAATATTTTGAGAAAAACATTGTCCTTGAACTCATCTGACCTCCTAACATTTTATGAGTGCTGTGTATGTTTCAGAAAAGCATTCTCTTTATGCAGATGAATGCTGATAATTTACTCCATCAGTCATTTCATACATTATGCAGTATAGCAACAAAACAACGATGTATTATCAGTGTCCAATTATTTACAGTATGTCATAGCTTGTAGAATCAAACAATATTAATATATTCTTTAAAAAAAATCCCCAAAGCCAGTCCCTGTAACTCTCACCTGTCCATCAGTTCCGATGGATCCTCCACACTCATTGAGTAGTTCAGACATGTCGTAGTAGCTGCTGAACTCCCAGAGACAGGCCTCGAGGTTCAGGTTGCGATAAAATCGGAGAGAGTTGGCACTGCGCATGGCCACGCTGTACTGGTAGGGTGCCGTCTCACCAATGATCTCTGGGTTCTTGGTGGCGTCTGTGATAAAACCATGACCTGTATGGATCTCGTTGAAGTCGAGCAGGTTGGAGCAGCGGTGGTTCCCAGCCCGTGTACCGTCCGGACTCAGAGTCAGCTCAAAGTTTGACAAAGGACGCGTGGAGATGACGGGCAGCATGCCTGAGCAGAACAGCAAGGGCATAAGAGCATAAATGAGTACAGGTTTTACCCAACACTGTATTGTTCAGTCTTGACAGGTTATCTTGTTGTATCAGAATACACTCATTAACTTAATGAAACTTAAATATTAATAGACATAAATAATTTAAATAAGCTGATGAACTGAATCAGATGATGAGTTAAAGCCGGTTGAGTTATTCAGGAATACATGGCCTTACAATTGTGAAATTATATATGTCGTTAATCCAAATGCTTAAAAAAAATTCAGCATTTTTTTTATATTTGTGAACAAATTTGTATTCTTTTGGCATCAGGTTCTCCAGCTTTTTGTGTTGGACATTGAAGATATATGAGCTCAATATGGTTGTGTAAATGATGACACCCACCATCCATGTGTGGCATGGTGACAGTTAGTTTGATGAGGTTGGGGTAGTCAGGGTCATCGGAACCAGTGTAACGGATTTTTGCTGAGAACGGCTCAGCACCAACAGTTCCTGGAATGCGAGGTTGGCAAAGACCTACAGAAAATGTTCAGAATGATTACAGATTTCCGTTTCATCCCGATTTCGTGACAGCAAGTCACTCTTTCTAGAGTTTTAGTTCTTCCATTCCATAAGTCTAATTTAAATGTAAATTGAATGATGCAATCAGCAAATATTCCTAAATAAAAAACAAATACTATAAGCATTTAGAAACACACAATAGGCTAGTTCATAGTAACATCACAGATAATAAAAACTCATTATATATTTACACAATATTAAACCTGCTTCAACTCAAATGTCATTATAGTTAGATAATGGGATAAATGTAAAAGAAGAGCTGACTGATACTGCGCTCACCCTCTTCTCGGCTGATGATTACGATAATGGAACTGAGCTCCAGCCCGGCATCTCCATTAGCGTTAAATGCCCGGGCAGCACACTGCACACGTGAGCCGGCTTGGAAGTAGATGGAGTCCAGCGTGATGGACTTGGTATTGGTGAAGAAGGTGTTAGTGTCAACCTCACGCATGGGGCTGGTGACTCCATCAGGCCCAGTGGGGGCGCTAACAAGCCAGCGGTACTGAGTCAGGGTGTCGTTAATGTTCTCCACAGCACAGATGGAACCAGTCTTGTCAAAGTCAGAGTATTTGGGGTTGCAGGCCTGAAAAAAAATAAGAAGTGTGTGGACACATAAAAATTCTAGGGAATACTGAAAATAATACTTCACTACTTCAGAAGTATCAATTTTAAGCGAAAATTTCGATTCAGGCTACTGAGCTTTATCTACATTTTAAAAATAGCCTTTATTAAATGTTGATTATTTCGTGATTATTTTCCCATAACAGCATGTCCACAAGTGTTTTCTTCCTCTTATTCCACAGTAATTTGGCAGTGATTCAAATGTTTTATACTGTGAAATAATGCAGTTCCTGTAAGCACTTACATTGACAGGAATAACAGATGTTCCCTCAAAAACCATGAAAATTTCCCCTCATCAGAAAACATTAAAGTTTCAGCTTTACCTTGGACTGTTACAAAACACTGACACTGGAGGCTTCTTTTATCAATGCTAAATAGGTTACTTCTCACAAAAAACTTCACCATCCACTATTGCACACAGTTCTTAATCTGATTATGCAGTGCATCTGAACTTGTTTCTCCACCATACAAGTGTACCAGTATACCGATACTGTATAAGCTGTCACTATAAAAACAATAATGTATTAATACAAGCACATTAAAATAGTGTTATCGATTTGCCGATTTGTGTTATTGAACCCTTATCAGACCTGCTGTTGGAAAAATGAATCAAAACCTTTTGACCAATCTGATTTGAGAATTCAACAGCACTGTGGTACAGTATAAATCCAAACTAAATCTGACAGTGCAAATATAACATGCAGCGAGTATCAAATATGCTTTGTGGAGCACACTCTGGGCAAATGCAAGGTGAGTTGGTGTGAGGGTGTGTGTTACACTCACCGTCACACACACTACAGGGTAACCTGCTGAAGGGTGTGGATGCTCCCTTGCCCGAGCTGTATCATCATACATGAGCAGGGACACCACCTGGGGCACTGCTGGGAAGGTAACATCAGCTACACTGTCCATCTCCTCAATATATACAATGGCTTTGCTCATCTGAAGTGAACATATGAAGAAAACATATTTTGTAAAATTAAAAAAAAACCTTTAAAAGCAAAAAGATGGACCCTAACTATAGGGTTGTGAGTTAGACATTAATATAAATATGCACACTGGAAATATGAATAGGTGTACATCACCTCATATTACCTCTTCCAAGTAGGTTATGTTTTCAGTGGGGTCTGTCTGTCTGTTTGTTTGTTTGTCTGACTTTAAGCAAGATTGCACAAAACCTACCAAACTGATTTCCATCAGACTAGGGGGCAAGGTGTAGCATGGGTCAAGGAAGAACTTTAGGAGAGGATCCAAGTCATGAAATTAGATTCAATTTTAATGTCGTGAGATTGGAATTGGAGCTGGTAGAAGCCTGCACTCAACAACACCATGAATCTAAAATCCAGTAGATGGAAGTAATGTTTAATAGTGACAAAACATTACCAATGTAGAAATATGATGACTCCAATGAAAAAAAGGTCTGAGTGCCCTTCTAGGAGGTTAAATATACAAACTAACTATACATAGAACCTCATAAAGGACCCCTGACAGAGTGTATTACAAACACGAGCCCATGAGATACTAAAATTGATTTCATGAAACCTTTATGTGAACATAGAATATACAGCTGGCAGTCACCAAATCATAAATTTCAGTGTAACATGTTGTGCTTGCATCAAACTATTAGATAACGAGACAGGACATTCCTTGCTTAAGTTGAAAAATGGACTCAAGTTCAGGGTCGGAACTGCACGTAACTGAGACATGCTTCAGTTTTAACTTCTGGATACTGCACAATTTCTGTATGAGCAAATAATGTATCGTTTCTGGATGCAGCACAGTATGTTGAGCACTACATTAAATATACCATGCTCATGGCTGTAGAGGAAATAACATAGTGAATACTTGCATATAGGTCAGCATGTCCACTGAGACACATTCATATTACAAAGAGCACATGAGGAGACAGCGGCTGTCTCTACTGGAGACAGCGACTGGCCCCCGCTGACAGAGACAGCTGCTCTGTGGCTATTTTAGCAATTGAAGCCAAAGCACATTACTGTGTGTCAGTGGGAATATTTATATATTCAATGACCTCTGACCTGTGTCTCGGCCACCATGTATTCATCAGGCTTCAAGTGGACAGTGAAGGCCTCGCGGATTTCCCTCTGTCCATCATAAAGAACCTGGATCTCCACCACATGCTCCGTCTCCCCTTCTTTAAACTCCACATCTACACACATGCAGTCATAGCATGATATATGACCCATGACAGCAAAAAGCACTATAGATCAAGTGTTAAAATCTGTCTCTAAGAGCAAATCAGTTTCAATGTCACACTTCTCAGATTTATAGCTTGTGTGTGTAATTGTATCTGCTGACCTTGAGACAGTGGGTTGTAGTCCTCTCCTGATGTGGCAGAGCCGTCTTTGGTGTGGACTCTCACCACCGAGACCTTGGAGGTGTCACCCAGACGGACAACAGGGATCTTCACCACAGCGATCTCTCCGGGAACCTGAGGCTCCTGTATGCTGTACTTAACCTCAGAGAATCTAATGATTGCCTCTGGAGGATAGAAACAAAAAATGAACATCTTTAGTTTAGGTACTTGTATTTCGACATAACTGAGAATCTTTTAATTTGTTAAGACTTTGTGAATGTGAGAAATATATAATTTCTAAATCCATTCAAAATAGAATTGGAATTGTTTTAGACAATAAGTTTATTTTTTTTTAATAGATATTTTAATTATCCGTATGTAACAAATTGACTATACAGCCAAATTACTACTGAACAGGCTTGGCTTTTATAAATGTTGTATTACAATAAGCATTGTTAAAATGTTAAAAAGAATATAAGATATCAATTTCAATTGCAATTGAAATGCAAGAAAAATGTATATAACTAATTCCTGGGTGTCATTAATCCATAACTAGTCCAGCTAGTTGGGTTATTGATTATGAACCACTTTTAACAAATGGCCCTTTTGACAAATTTCCCTGAGTAGTCCCAAGTCTCATGCTCTTAGTATTCTTCTCAGGAAATGCTGTCACCCAACATTGTGATTATTGTTTATATCTATTTTTAAAAGCACTAGATAAAAAAAAAAAAAAAAAAAAAACACTTCCAAAAAAAGGACCAGGTGATGATCATTACAAGTTTTTAAGTACTGATTTATCATTTGGAAGTGTTCGTGAACTCACTATCATTCTTGTCGGTGATGGTGACCAGAGTTTCCTTCTGTTCCCCCAGTGCCGCACCATATTGTGACTTGCTCTTGGGTGTTCCCAGAACTAGCCTGAACTCCTCATCATCCTCATGAATGGAATCGTCCAATAAAGTCACCACACATGGTTTCTCATTCTCGCCTAAAAACAGACACGCAAATAGAAACATAAATTGCACCAAAACTTTCAGGGCTTGGGAAAGAAGTTATATAGATATATATTCATTCATTCATCTTCATTCGTTTACAGCAAGGCACTATGCAATAATGAATGGATGAATGGAATCAGATACTGACCTGGCAGGAAGGTGATGATGGATGCATCAGTGTTTGGTCGCTCATTGTAATCCAGCATAACCTGGGCAGACCCTTGGCGAGTGTAGCAGCGGACGGTGGATTTCTGGCTTATGTCACCACTGCGGTATACCATGGCCCTCACCTGTCCATCCGCTTCATCCACTTTATACTCTGCCTCTTTAAACTGCATTCTGGGAACTGCCAACACAGAAGCACAACACAGAACTTCACATCTGAGATCTTATTTAGGCATTAGACCTACTACTGTACATGTTCTATAAACCACTTGCTCACGGTCAGTAACAGTGTCATTGATGGTGATGACGGTCTTGCTTGGCTCTCCCAGTACAGCATTCATGGGCATGCGCAACACCAGCTCAAATTTCTCAGGTCCTTCCAGCTCCGGTCGGCCCAAATCATCCAGGATGGTCACACGGAACGTCTGCATGGTGACGCCAGGAGCAAAATCCAAGTTGCGACTGATGCCAACATAATCCAGACCAGCTATAGACAGTCAGAGAA
Organism: Synodontis membranacea; assembly: GCA_025674565.1. NCBI lineage: Eukaryota > Metazoa > Chordata > Actinopteri > Siluriformes > Mochokidae > Synodontis > Synodontis membranacea. The sequence goes on from JAOVYU010000047.1 coordinate 26,643,240, forward strand.
AAAAGCAGCATTATATATTGTATATATAGATCTGCTCCACACATAGGCCTGTAGCACTGGGGCAGCATGTTTGTATTTTTCTACGTGTTTCTACCTTCAGCTGAGACGGGCTCAGTCTTCCGTGAGCGCACAGTCACTGCAGCCATCTTGGAGAGGTCTGTACCTGTCCTCCATACTATCACTTCCACGTAGCCAGCACTCTCGTCCACTGTGTACTCCGTCTCCCCAAAATACATAACTGGCTCTGTAGGGTACACAGAGAAATAAATCACTGACATGGTATATAGGGGTGGTCACTGTACTTTGTATATTTAAGTATTAATTTAGGGGATTTTTTTATATAAGATTATAACCAAAACTGTATAATAAAAAAAAAATCATGAAACATATATAATATACTTTTTATGATGTTTAAATACAGTACTTATTATTCTTATTCTCTTCCTCCTCCTCCTCTTGCTTCTTCTTCTTCTTCTAAAAATGTCTTACATTTTTATTTAGACCTTTGTAAATTTCACACATCATGATACATGCTGACTTTTTAAACATTTAATGAAATTCAGTTTCTGTATGCATACCACAGGCCAGCATTTTTGCGCTGCATAAGGACTTCCTGTTAGTCTCACCATTTTATGTCAAAGTCCCTTGAGTAAAAGAAATCTGATTCCTAAGATCTTTGTAGGAATTCAAACAAACAAGTGTGATGAGGTTAAGCTTTGTTTTATTTTCTAAGAATAGATAAGATAAAGTATAAACATTAAGTCCACACTGACCCTAACCTTAATAACGTTTTAACAGGAACTGAGTCAAGCAAATTGTTAAGAATGTGTGTGACACAAAACCATGTCAAACTTTAACTCAAAAATGATTCTTTTTTTGTCTTAATAACTTTTTGAAGAGAGAGATAAAGAGCAAATGAATGTTTATAGCTGCTCTAAAGTAAGTGAGAACAAGAAGTACATGACTTGCAGATATTCTACAACATTGCTTCAGTGCTACAGATATAAGTATATCATACCACTGTCATGTTGATTATTTCCTTCTAACAGCAGACTCTGTTGTGTAATAACATTCCTTACACAAGATGGCAATACATTCAGTTAATCCATTCCATGAGTCAAAAGGAATGTCTTGGTGAACGAGAGAGAGAGAGAGAGAGAGAGAGAGAGAGAGAGAGAGAGAGAGAGAGAGAGAGAGACTTGCTGCTTCATAACCATCTAACAGCACAGGAAGCACCTTTGATTGTACTTACTTCCTACCAAAGACGACAGACAAGGCAGGTCTGGTATTCAGCCAAGACACAGTAATGTGTGTTTGAGAGAGCAGAGAAAGCAGAGGCTTGGGTAAAAAGGAGGGTGGTTAGTCCCAGAGGGGAAAAAGTGACCCCCACAGAATTTCTACAGAAGTCAGCCCAAAGAAGCATAACAATAAGACCCTGATTTTTGGCTTAATTCCAAATCACAGTCTTCTCCAATTAAACTTCACACACGCCCATTTGACCCCTACCAACCACACACACACAAACGCATACAGTATAAACGCACTAGCGAGCTCTGTTAGACCTACCAAGACGTTTTGGCCACAGTTTAGCCTGCATTGTGTTCACAAATCCTCTCCTGTCACAGGAGAGAAGGAAAGTCTGGGAATGTATATATACTATTTCCATATAAATCTGTCTAAGACTCAAGTTCCAAACCAGTAAGGGAATCCATGTTGCTCTTCTGGCTTCTACTCAAAAGATATATAAGAAGATGATGTATAACATACAGAGTGTCCCAAAGTCGGGATCCATCGGCATTTTCCTATATGGAATTTGATATTTTTATTTTTTTTTTTTGTCCAAGATTGTTTTGAAACTAACAATAGAACATGAAATTCAGGGGATGTGAGGTCCAATGCCATTATGTTGAGCATTTTTTGTAAGAAGTGCATTTAAATGAATAATTGCCTTTGGATCCAGACTTTTGACAGAGTGGAGGGGATGACCAGTGGGAGGACCAGTGGGATTAGTGGGTTAGGCTTTATGCTAGTGATCGTAAGAACATGAATTCGAATTTTAGAATGCCAGAGAGGGATTTTTGCACTTTTGTTTGAGAGCCTTCTTTATACTGTATTCCTGTTTATTCGCTTTGCATAAAATCATCATTCCAATGAATAAAAATTCTAAAAATATCTGCATCTACATGTATGTGCTGAAATCCAATAAGATTGCGACCAAGATTTTGATAATATTTTTTTTTTTTGTGCCAGTAACTATCAGCCTCTCCAAAGATGGTGGTTGGAGTGTCTGAAAGACTAAGATAATAAAGGACAATACATACTTTGTTCCTTCCTCCCTACCTGCATGGACATGCTCCCACTGATCTGTCCTTTCAGCGGCTTGTGAGTTATTACACCTCTCCCTTCAATGTTGTTCTGTTCCTTTCCCATGTTTGTGGTTCTCAGGTTACATGGTTTCTAAGGATGGCTGTGGCAAGTAACAGGTGAAAAAATAACAGCATGCACTAACACTCAATGTTCTTAACCATGGAAGGGCAAATGAAGGAAATAAAGGAGAAATGAGGTGGAAAGAATGGACAAACCCTCAAACCTGGAACTTCAAACAGGAAACAAGCAAGTGCTTTTGGAAGTGCAAAGACTTCTGCAGGTGCAAGTTATGAGTGAAAGAAAAAATATTGAGCTAAAGTACTAAACTGATATCAGGTACAATGTAGAAGAAAAAGCAGTACAGGACAATAATTTTGGTAAATATTTTTTTGTGTATTTTAGAGGTCAGTAATAATATATACACTACCGTTCAAAAGTTTAGGGTCACTTAGACATGTCTTTGTTTTTGATAGAAGACTCTTTATTTGTCCA
>JAOVYU010000047.1:26774148-26785315 GCA_025674565.1 Synodontis membranacea
TGATGATGATGATGATGATGATGTCTTATAAGCATAAAATAAGCTCTTGATGTGTTGTCTGTGCGTTCTGGATGCATTTCAAACTCCGCTCATCACTGCGTAATCAAACTTCGTGCACGCATCTCATGTAAAGTCATAGGCTATGGATTAACCTCTTACCCTTCTCATATCCCAAAACCCTAACCCTTTGTAACATTTCAACCGAATTAAGTTTGGAATGCGGTCTGTTTTTATGGCTGAATGGCGTAAAGGTGACTAATCTCACTGAAATGTGTCAATTATCAAGTGCGCTCAGACATGGTTTCAGACTGCGCAGGTTATAGAGTTAGTGATAATCTTTGTACCAGTTGGAAAAGTCATGTGAGCGTGGGTCTAAAAATCATCTTATTTCTATCTCATCAAAGGAAAAAAAAAAAAAAACAACCATCAAGGCTCATAGAAATAAAAATTTCCTATCAGGTTCATATCGGTTTCATGTGTTTGTGATGTGCGGTTTTGCATTATTTCAAGGATGAGCCCAATGTCTATGTGCTTTGTGTTTGCCAACTATCACCTGAACAAATCCTGTCTAAACACCTGATGTTTCCAGCAAACAGATTTCTATTTTAATGCAGATTTGCACGTCCAGTTGGCAGTTCTTTTGCGTCGGCAAAACCATGTCCCATTGGCTCCATGCTTAAATTCAATCACGGAACAAATAAAAACCAACTTTTGTGATTCTATAGCGAATTCACACCATAAAAAAAAGGTGCCCCTTTTCTCACGTAAAAGGCCTCGGTCGAGCAACCCATGTGGCTGGGTGGCATTACACTTTGGTAGAAAAAAAAAAAGCCATATTGCATCATTTCATTTGCTCAAGTCATGCAAATAAGAGTGGTTCTGAATGGAACAAAAACAGGGAGTGGACATCTCCTCCTCCCCGCTACACTGCCCACACACGGAGCCTTTTGAGCCGATGGCAAAAGAATAACAACAACACCATTGTGTTTGTTAGTTTCACTAATGGCTGGAGCTGGAGAACATCACTCTCCCGAGTGCTTGGCCCTGGCCAAGTGTTAATGCCGTGGGGAGAGCGTTTGCCCTGCTCCCCCACCCCCCTCGCAAACTTACACCTATTCCCCCCAAGGGACCAAAAGTGTTTGGCTTAAGCCCTTAAACACCCGCCAGAGCTGAGCTGGTTCCTTTCGAGAGCTAGATAGTCCTAAAAAGTAATCAGGTTAATGTGATTTCACACCAGCAGATTCTGCTCAGATCTGCGCATCATGTCTAATGCTGTTTTCATAAAAATAACCTCCGCTTGCACACACTCCCAGCTATCCATGACGTAATGTGACTCCTTGGCCTCCTGGTTGCCTCTTACCGTGTGGCCTTGTGGGACTTCAGCAGCCTCCATTGTGTAAGGTTGAATGACAAGCAATTGTTTTCAAGTGTGTCTTTGTGTGTTTATATGTTTGTTCTGGTAATCTCTCTGACAAAGGGAATTGTGCAGATCTTAATAAGTAACCCCAGCAGCTGCAATATCACACTGGTCCATCTTGGTGATTCCCTGGAATGAATGAATGAATGAATAAATAAATAAATAAATAAATAAATAAATAGGTGGCAATGATAGAGCAAGGCATAAGCAACATTTATTTAGGAAACTGGGTCATATATTCCTCAAAAGAACTTTTTAAAGTGCAAGGGGATCAAAGGAAGGTTTGAAACTAATTTATTCCAAGTTGTGTGTTTGTTTTGTGGGTCATTTATAACACTGCTATTAATGTTAACCTTGCTGTATGACTTGGCCTTCATTCTTGTTAAGTAATGGAAGCAACATATTCATGAAGCAGCTTGTCCGGAATGACGCCTGACTTAAAAAGGCTGAAATCTGCATGACTTTCACGGATGGTTTTTCACCCCTCTTTAGAAAATACTTTCAAATTTTAGAGCACATATATGCCTTTTTTTCCCCCATCCCAACAAACAAAGGTGCTCTTGTTTGTGGTATGGGTGATGGCATCACTGGAGCCTATCCCAACAGCATATGGGCACTGGGCATGCTTGAGAGCGCACAAATGCTCCTCTCCGTGGACCATGTGCCAGTCCACAGCTCAGTAAATCAATGGGCAATTTAGAGCAGGAGAACGGGTACTCGATGAGCTGGAGAACCAACCAGAAGTGTCAACATGAGACAGGAGAGAAGCTTGAGATGCTTGGCCTTATGTCACAGAAAGTATACCTGTACAATGTTGAAGAATCTTAATGGGTTTCTCCTCATTTCCTGCCATGTCATCTTCTTAGATTCACTTTGGTGCACCCCTAGAATTGCATTCTAAGTAGGATTTTAAGCCAGATTCACCGTGGTATCGTGTTACTTGTGTAAGCACCAACCACTCAAATGTCTTTCAGTGCTCATTTGGCTTAATTATAGACTTAATTATAAAGTTAAAACCCCAACTTTTGTGGCTGTAGGTTCCTGTTTAAGAGGCTAGGAGCAGGCCACAGCTTTAATTGACTTGGACAGACTGCTAATTTGTTGATCCCAGCGGTGGAATGATGTGCCTGTCTATCTCTAAATTGGTGTTTACACACGGACCTCACACAGAGCAGGCGAGTGGTACCAGGCGGCTGCTGCTGGGCCACAGGCGCACGCCTGTGGAGGGGAGGCCCATTACACTGTTGTTTTATTACAGCTAATTTGTTACGTAAATAAGCCCGCTAATTTCCTCAGCCCCAATCTATTTGTTTGCATTTTTTTGCCGACTTAAAAGAGCATTTTGAATGCGCCGTTTTTTTTTTCTCGCTTTGCTGTGTTTGTTTTTTTGGGGTTTTTTTTTTAGCATGGCATGCGGCCAAAATGTGATGTGCAATTTCAGATATAACTGATTTTAAATTTAACTGCTTGTCAGCCTGTATGAACAAATCTTTAAAGTGGATTAGCATTATTGAGTGACCCAGGAATCTTTGTTGATATAAAGCCATGTGTTTTAAAGTGTGTGTTTTATTCTGCTGTGGACCACTTATACTGAGCGCTTAATCAATCAGACTCACCTCAAAGTCTGCAAGTCTCAAAAAAAAAAAAAAAAAAAAAAAAATTCAAACTCATCTTGATGCCATTCAGACTCACCCCAAATCCAATGAGATAGAAAAGCCAATGTGACTCAAAACAATGACTCCGGAATCACTCCAAAACCAGTAAGACTCCAAAGCCAATTAGATTCACCCCAAAGCCAGCGAGACTCATCCCAATGACAGTCAGACTCAAATCCAAATAATCCAAAGCCATTCAGACTTGTCCCATACACATGGGTTCTGCTTCTATAACAACACTGTTACGAGAAATCTAAAATGTTGTTATGGTAATACCGGTTGTCTGATCTCCTCAGATCTTTTCCACCAATAACACGGAGTGTTCCAGACTGCTGGAGGAGATCAAGTGTGCCCGATGCTCACCAAATGCCCAGATGCTCTTCCACTTATCCGAACAAGAGTCAGCACGGCACCGTGAGCCAGACCTGCCACGTCTTTGCCTTGACTACTGCCAAGAGTTCTACTACACCTGTAGGGGGCACCTTCCAGGTAACGCACAGTGACACGAAAACACTTAAATGCAAACCATATTTGATGATTCAGAGCTGTTTATAAGACCATCACGCAATGCTTGCAAACCTTAAATGGCAGTGTAGAATTGTACTGCACTCCAATTTGTTCCCAAACAAAAAAAATGAACCAAATGTTGTCACAGAAACGGCTTAGCTTATGTGATCAACAACGTTTCAGCAAGCGTCCAATTCCGTGTTTATTCTAAAGGTCTTTTCACTGTATAATACAGCTTCTAAGCTGTCGATTCTCAGTGAGCACATGCACGTTTACAGCATGCTTGCTTAGCCTAAAGCCAAAGGAAAAGACGTCAGAGCCAAACCCTTTCCAAATGTTTGAATAAAATCCCAGTAAAGGTTAGAATACAAGGATTATCATTCCACAGATGCTACGCAAAGACAGTGCGCGAAAGGTATTGCCTTATCCCACAGCAGCGGCCACTGTTTATGGGTCACACACATAAATATGGTGCTGGAGGCTTCTGCCAAACCCTAACAAAGCTGACTGATTAGTCCTGGCGTTCAGGACGTACTGCTTGTCTTCTTCTGCTCACAATGCCATCCCACACTTTGCGTTGGAAAGGTTCTCTAAGCTCTGTGAGCACTGCTGTTCCGTGCTCTCACAGAAAGGATTATGCGAATGTGTAAATATTTCAGCTTTTTTTGTTTTTTTCAGTCTGAACTGAAATACAGCAGGTTGTTATGGATTCACGTTGGTTGGATTTCATGGTATTGGTTTTTGTTGGTGTCGTTGTTGTTGTTTTAGTTTGTGCTAGATAATTTTGTTGAATATGCATGAGCACACATGCAAATCTCATGCTTACCACGAACCAGAAAACGAAAAAAAAAAAAGATTCAATTAAAAATTTTGAAGTTATGCAATATATAAGTCTACCCCGTAACAATCTTCAGACTTTGCCCGTAATCATTCAGGACATATCTCCTCAGTGCAAGCAGTCATGGACCAAGTGGCGTACTCACACACTGTCACGTCGCAGCTGTCAGACACACCTCAGCACCCATGAGTGGACACAAACAAACACCCCAAATAAAGCCCAACAATCTAGAATGAATAGATGTGAATGAATGGTTTAATGATGAGCTTGTTTTTTTTCGTATTCCTGGCAAGCACCTGGGTTTGCGTCAGTGGAGCCTAGGTGCACGTGTATGACTAAGGTCTAGACATGACTGACCCTGACACCTCGCCGTACTGCACATTGTGGCGGAAAATACCAGCTGTTTTATGACAGCCACCTGCTTCGGCGGTTTGTTTTTCCTGCAGCGCGAGCTCGCTGCCGAACCAAAACAAGAAAATCGCGAAAGTGGTTAAACATCAAGCAGCTATCTCCGGGTCCGTGTTTCCTCCATAGTATGAATGGCATTGGGAACAAACTTCCTGTGTTTGCCTGGGTGTGTCACCGTGCAGGGCCGCAACTGTCACTGCTTGGCGCATTCCATCAGATGGGATGGTATGTAGATTATACAGGGGCAGATATGCAAGCAGGCCACACACATGCACACTTTTACACACACATACACACACACATTCGCAAACAAATCAGTCATCCTAAACATATCGTTGCTTAAACATACGGAAAACGATCGACGCAGAACTGCTGTGGTAAAAGACAGAAAGACACAGTCTGAATGCGGTAAAGACTAGTGAACAGAAGTCCACAAACCTCAGCTTTCCTCTGCCTTCCCTCCTCCCCTCACCCTCTCTTTCAAAATCAGCATATGTGGTGACGAATGACACATTTATTTTTCTACAAAGGTTGTGTATATGTAAAACTGCTGAAGTGCATCAAGATGTCAAGTACTTTGGGTGGCCACCCAGGTTGCTCTGGAAGATAACCAGATGGAAGAATAACCATAGAAGCGGCGATGTGGACAGAGTCTCGCTCTCAGAGCAGTACAATAAAACTGGGCCGTACTGTGTGGACGCACAGACAGTGTGTGGCCAACTAGTAATTTTGCCATATGTTTAGGGAAGTTGTTAACCATAAATGGCCCAAATTAGAACAGGTTTCTTTTTTCCATGTACATATAATTTATTTTCAAGTGAACACTTCTATATTCTGGGCCTTTTTTTTCCCCCCAGAAAAGATTCTGCTGTTTCTTATACGAGACCGAAAGAAAAAGAAAAACTATGATTCTCTGAGCTATATAATAGTATCCTAAAAGTCATGATGATGTAGTTGTCATTAGTTTGTTGCTTCACCATGATCAGCTTGATTGGGTAACGGATAAACTTCAGGGCATGATGTCATACGAAAATAATCAACCAACCAGTTGATTATTTTCCAATAACAGCAAGTGTTTTATTACTCATATATCATTTTATCATTCGTTAACACAATGCAACACAATGCATTTTTGTCTATTTAAAGCTACATTCAGTGGTGAGGGATTCCTGCCAATAGTTAAAGTGGATTGTTTTCCAATAACAGCACACCCTGTAGTCTTTTCTTCCTTTTTATACCCCAGATATTTTTTGCCATTTGCCAGAATTTCTCATTTGTTACATTGTAGCTACATTTTAATAGTTCCTGGAAAGTTAGTTCCTGTTATCAAGTATGTTATAGCAGCTATAAATAGCTGGATCTTCACCAGCTTTCTTTTAATCTCTCTATTATTTTTTTTTTTTTATGTGAATAAGACAAAAATCCATCATATTTGTCATTTAACGAGAAACATCTCCTCTGAGAAAACGTTTTATCAAAAAATATTTTTTGTGTTATGTGAACTATATATTGCAGTGAATGCAACTTTGCAGCAGGACCTATTGGCAGAGTAGTTGTTATTTAAAAAAGCAATTAATTAATCACCGCCATCTGACCCATTGAGAATTTTAATTGCACAGTGATATAAGGGGAATTACGGAACTGCAGTGCTAATATGCTAATCACATGACTGCATGCTAGCTTCACTACCAATATTGCACAGTAATGTGAATACAAGTAGCAATTTTCCAGCTAAAATAATTAAGTTGTTGTTGGCGTAAATGAAGCTGAACTGATGGACTTGAGATTGCTAATGATTCGACTCATGAACCCGAGAAGGAAAAGAAGGTTGGAATGGAAGTATGGATTGTGTAAAATGAATATAGCTGAATGAGCATTGTTTCTATCTGGGGCTACGTCTATGACTACCGGGTCCTTATCTCTGATTCTAACTTGTCTAATTGCCTATAAACGTTGGACAGAGCTGAGGAGATGCTATAGGCCAGTGGTCAGCAACCCTGTTCCTGGAGACCTACCTCCCTGAAGACTTTAGCTCCAACCCTACTATAATGCCGCCCACCTGACTATCCAATCATTGCCTTAAGAAGTTCCTGATCAACTAAAAGAGATTTGTTAGATTCTGGCTGGAGATAAAACCTTCAGGATGGTAGATCTCCAGGAACAGGGTTGGGGACCACTGCTGTAGGCTATACCTCTTAAACTTTTCACTGAAAACTGCTGACGCCTCCATAAAATGGGCTGTTGTCTCATACGTACTGACTTAATGGGAAGATAATGGAAGATATATTTTAATGTAGGCAGCACTAGTAACCAACCAGTCAATCATTTTGGACACCTGGAGATGTAATTTCTTTTCCTATATTTACATTTTACACTTTTGGCTATTGGTTTTTATCCAGAGTGTTTTTAGAATTGTGATTGGGTGCAACTGCGGAGGGAAAGCATAAGGTTAGGAAACAAGGGTTAGGGAACAATTGAAGTTTCACAATTTTCCAATCAGTATCCCAAATCTTTAAAGGACCTCCATGTAAGATTCAGTTAATTGCAACCAACTGAATGCCTCTCCCTTACTCATCATTTTCCGAGTATGAGTTAAAATGTATGATGGCCTTCAGGTACATAGTGTACTTCCATGTCCTAGATTCTACACTTACAGTCCCTTGCTTTTTCTCATGATCAACAATAAGTATGATCCTCCATTTTTCAATATCCCAATCCAACTCATTAGCCAGCACCAGCAAACACAGATTTCTCTTCTTTCTTCTTCTTTGTTTTCCTTTCGTTTTCTCCATCTTCCTTCCTTCCAGATTCATGCCGCCACTTGTAAAAAGGCAGAACTCTAGAGGTTTGTCTGTTCTGAGCTATTAATATAATATAAATATAATTATTTACTAATGAAAACATACTTATGAATGTTAGATCTCTTTTCTGCTAATAGATCTGCCATAAATCCTACATAGTGGTTCTTTACACCGTCACGCAAAAGCACACACATACAACAAATAACAACATTTTCGTGTTTTAAAAAAGAAAAAAATGACATAAATTCATTGTCAATCACCATTTCTGTTATTAGGAGGAAGGGTGACTTAGTACCAGTATACTTCACTTGATGGAGCAAGGTGTTTGTAACCTACATTTTAAACGTTTTTTTTTAAATCTTTTGTGACATATCACATTCGATGTAATTTTACAAGAAATTCAAAGCAAAAAAATGCATGGTTATATCTTTTGAGGTCTAAAAAAATCTGTGTTCTTGTTCATCAGCAACCCGAAAACACTTTAAGGAAAAGTCATGAATTACTATTTATATACCATCTGAGACTCCACAGAGGTGCCGTAAGCTAAAAAACGGTAGCTTTTATGGGTTTCTTATCCATCCTTCAGCACCAGAGACACCCTAGTCCACTTCCACACTAGATAGTATCCCCATAAAGGCATTTACTGCTCTGCCTCGCTCCCTCACACCGCTATGACTCAGCACTCGCGCTAGCAGGCCTGGGATAACCACTTGCGCGTGGGTGGTATGGCTGAGTGTGTATGTGCGTGTGTCTTTGATCTCCTTGTTGTGTTTAGATGTTTAGGGATATCCTATCACCTCAGTTGTTGGTGTGGTCACCCCCAGCACCAGCACCAGCACACACACACACAAACACACACTCCGCAGGCATTGCAAGGGGGCTTGGCGAAGATGAAAGTAAGGAGGGGAGTGTGTTTGTGTTTCGATCACTGGCGTATTTGCTCTGCCCTCCCCAGCAGACGCTCCTCTCCGTGAGGGTTTAGCTAAGAGGAAATCGTCAGCCTGGTTGTTTTTAGGTCACTATGGAGCTGTTAACAGCCTACATTCTTCAAAACATTGCCGTAAAACCTTGCCACTTAGGCCACATTTAGGTTTTATCATTCCCACTTCCTAAGTTCTCCATCTTGTGGGCTTTTTCCCATCCTGAGAGATTTACGTTGGCTGTTAATAGAGGAATAAATCAGTGTGTTTCCCGTGATAGCAAGCAAGCAAATCTAATCTGCAAAGCACAATCAATCAAATTCGAGCGTTCAGTCGTCATTTATTTGAATTTGACTGACGTGTCCCAGATGAAAAATGGGCTCCAGTCTGAATGTTTGACAAGTTTGAGTTTGACATGCTCGCCTTTTTTAAACACAGTGTTTAAACCTTCCACATATGTTTAAAAGAGGTGTGCAATATGGCGATTCTGTATGTGGTGATAGCAGGGAGATTCCAAGACTGCGGTGTCATTTAGCCCTTCTAACTTCTGAACTTTATTTTTATGAGTTTTAAACACTAGAGTTAAGGAAACAAGCATTTAATCAATCCAAAAATGTGTTGAAATAACATTTTACATGCTTTTGTTCCTTAAGACAGCTGTCTTTTTTTTTCTATTCCATGGGTAACAGGATTGAAAGTAACAGTTCTGTATCATTTCATTAGCAAATACAAATAAAGTGGTTAACTACTGTAGCATCCGTGCAAATGGCATGCAAACATTATCTTTAATGAATAGAAAAAAAATTTCGAGTTATAATTTTGGTAAAAACGTTTCACTTTTAAAGTGTCCAATAGCACAATATCCCTGACGATTCCACCTCCTGTTTCCTCCTGTTGATTTGTAGAATATTTGAAATATATCTTAGGCTAAATGTGTTCAGGTAGCAGGGTTCGTGACCGTTGGAGGACACTGAAACTAAAATGTTCATTTTATATGAGATGAAATACGATTTCTTAAGTCCTATATTGATTGTCTAGTATTCTAAAGTAAATTGATGTTATGGTTGGCTGAAAAATGTGAAAGTGCTGCAGACAGGTCATTTATTTATCTGAAACTTGCACGGTTTGCTGTGAAGAACACTTTTCCTGTGTTTAAAATGTCTTTAACCTTTACTTTACACAAATGGCACACCTACCATGGACTCGTCCAATGTTGTGGATTACAGGTTTATGAAGCAAATATAAGAGTGAGATTTATAAATGGTAAAGCTAGCATCTCACAGTGTCCAACCAGTGCACCATAACCACAGATGGGATTAAGCTTAAGCCTGTGGTGAGACGTCTCGAACTGTGTGAGCTTGCCTGGGGAACAGCTTTAACTACAGGGGATTCTGTTGGTCTTGGAGGCGATGACATCATCCTCTAAGACTCGCGTGGTGTCTGTTTCGGGCTGAGCGCAGTTGTCTGTCTGTGTTTGGCAGAGCTGTTCCAAGCCGATGTAGATGAGTTCTGCCAATACTACGGGAGGAGGAATGGGGGCCTGTGCTTTCCCGATTTCCACCGAAAGCTACTGCGTGGGCAGGACTCCAACTACTTGGGAGATGAGAGAATAGAAGCGATCAACAGGTATGTATCGTTCAGATTTGAGTGATTTTATGGTTTCTTTTCTTTAAATGAGAGCAATCATTCGTAGATTAGGCAAATTTCACAGACAGTTTTCTGAACACTTCCGAGATAATTGCACAGTAATGATTTTGAAAATCATATTCTTCAGTCGATGTATGCCATGCCTTATCAGTCCATCTCTTCTGCTTTTGCTGGACAAGAGCAGAGGTCACTGATGTCCCAACATGCATGAATGAGCCTACATGTAAAAATATTCCCGCTTGTGCTTTCTGGCCTGGCTCAGTGCCCCCTCCTTCCCATGGCCGAGCCACGTTTGTTTGTCTAGTGCTGGTTTAGCCAGCTTTAAGGGCACAAAGAAAGTGCTTATACTGCTCCTGCTCTGATCTGGACCAGTGGGCTTTGAAGCTTATGTGAAAAGACATGGTGAGGGACGGCCTCTAAAAAAGCGGCTATCTCAGCTGATAGAATCAGAAGAGCACCAGAACCAGGGTTTGCCTTTTGAAAAGTGGTTTAACCTAAAAACCCTCAAGCATTCACTCATATGTTGAGTTTGAACTTCCGGACTGAAGCCTGATTTTTATTTTTTTTTGGGCCAAAATATCTTTCCTTCCTTCAGTTCTTGGAGCAAAAGCAATGAGTAAACACTTTAGGCATGTGCAGTAAAGTAACTATGAGCAGATAACTGTCAAAATATCGATATTGTTCGGAGATTTTATGAGCATAATGAATCAAAATGTCAGCCTCAGCATGCTCACATTGTGCATTCCTAAACGTTTGGCAAACTCCTACGCCTGCCAATGAGTACACCCAGACTACTGATGCACTTAGGGGTGTGCTGTTATAGGAAAATGATCAACGCTGTGCTACCAGAGTTGATTATTCTCCTATAACAGGACATCCGATAGCGTTTTATGCTTCTTCCAAATCATCGCAAATTTGTATTTGTTAACGATTGCTGTCCAATTTTTAATCCACAAAACAAGTTAGAGCGTGTC
>JAOVYU010000047.1:26799102-26812283 GCA_025674565.1 Synodontis membranacea
ATATTGCTCTTAGAAGCAAAATTTCGCAAATGTTACATCTGTCCTCGGTGACATGATGCTGAAATTTGCACAATGTTGGCATTTCAGAAATCTCAGAATACTCCAGAGATCTGCTGAGGACCGACCATGGCAGGAGAAGCCATTCTGCCTTGGAAGTAGCAGTTCATGTGGTTCCACGTTGGTAGGCCACATCCTGGGTTTTGGAGAGGATGAACAAGGTCAGGGCAATTTCTGTTTCCTTCCTTAGATAATCATTCTGATCACAGTTTAGCATGGGTTTGGAGATGCATTCATTTTTATTCTTTAGTATGTTGCTCATTAGTCCAGATTAGTTCTTTTTTAAATACTAAAAAGCCAGATGACTTTGAGGCAAAAAAGGAGCCATATTTTAAAAAGACATCTCAGTGATACGGAACAGGGATTGCCGGGGTCACAGTGGAAAACCAACTCCTACACCAAAATACCTTTCCTCCGTGGCACATTCCATCATGACAGAGTACTTTACCTTCCTGAAACATGACTTCCTCTCTCTGTTGCTGCTGACAGAAGATATGATCAAGATTCAAAGGTCAGAATGATTTGTCAGTGACTAGGGTTTCCATTTGCAATTACCTTCCCCAACCAAACAACAAATTTAACCTCACTCCCAGTGATAACAGCCTCTCAACTCTCCAGAACGGTAATTTATCCAGACCATGTGCCAAGTTCAATGATGAAGTTCCTCAATGTCAGAACAAAGAGATTGGATTGCAGGCCTCACTGGAAATCAAACCTCCAAGTGACTCACAGCAAGCCTGTGTTCCATCATACTGTGCAATCTCCGTTGACCACAAGGGAATATGAACGACTTGTTCCAAACAAGCAGAGCAAGGTACCAATGATTTGAGGTCTGCAAGGGAGCGCAAGATATGTTTTGGTGCTCAGACACAGAAGGGATTCATTCACTTTCATTCAAGCTTGGATTAAGGACAAAGTGAAAGCTACTTGCACAATGCTGCCTTGCTGGCTAGAGAAGTCACAAAACCTCAATTCTAAGGATCCATTTGACTTGGACATTTTAGGGAAGGACATTTTATTTGACCAGATCACAGTTGGATCAGGTGTGTTGGGAAGAAGAAAAATTCCAAATATGCAGGACAGGGGGTACTCCAGGAAGAGGGTTGGGGATATGACATACAGTAGTAAGTATCCTCATGGTTTCCCTATCTTTTTACTAGGTGAGGTCTACATCTTGGCATCCAGCAAGAGCTTAGCCATGCAGTCACACAGTGGGAGGCTCTACAAGCTGGTGGACCCTAAAAGGTAAAGAAAGTTTGCTAGAAATCTTCCGATACCCACTAAGAACTGCAGAATTTTTTTTCCCAAGCTTCTAAACATACCTCAGCTAGCTAACCAAGTCCACGTACAAGTAACCTTGTATTTAGGTATCAAGGTGGCACAGTGATGCCGCAGGAACCTGTTAGGTTTCTGCTGCATCACTGCTTATGGTTACTCTCCGTGTAGAGTTTCTATGCATGGGTTTCCTCCAGGTTCTCTGGTTTCCTCCCGTGGTTTCCTCCCATTTTAAAATGGTATACTGTGTTGGACTGCCATCCCATCCAAAGTGTATATTCCCACCTCAGGTGCAGTATTCATAGGATAGGTTCTGGACCCAGCGCAATCCTGACCAAAATAAAATGGTTACTGAAGATGAATGAATGATTGAATTCTTGCCCAAAAGTTTAGGTTGAGTATCTAATAACTGCATAGAATTAGAAATGGAAGAAAGGGACCATGGTAGATTACAGAGACAAACAAATGTTTAAAGCAACATAGTCAGCAATATCCATCCTCTGTCTTCATTCCAATAATGTGAGTCTGGACCATTTCAACATCCCTGTGATGTAATGTCAAATTATTGCCTTGTGAAATAAGACTCTGTTTTCTATCCACCACTCGTGTTCAGTGATTGCTGCGTATTAAGCTTACAAGTTGAAGAGAGGAATGAAAGCTTGGGATTATCATAGCTTTTTTTTTTTTTTTTTACATTCTTTAGCTCAAAGTACATCATATTCTCCCTCTTTCTTTCTCTTTCTCTTGCATGCACACACACACACGAGGACTGTGCCCCTTTAAACAAATCATCACACAACTGCCGGCCTCAGCCAACACAAACCTCAGCCATAATTGGAGAGTAAGCATACCATTTCCAAATGTTAGTGTAATGTGTTTCTAACACCAACACTGTCAGGGCAGTTCAGGCGTCACTGGTTAACTGGGGAGCATGTGTGGTCTGCTGGGATATTTTCCGAGCTTTGACGAGACTTACACACCTGTCATCAACAGGAGGGATGTTTTCCTTATAGCAGCAGAGAACATTCATATGTCAGTTAGTGTTCAGAGCTGAATTGACCCGATATCCAACCATGTACCATCAAAGATCGTGATGTTCTCAGGTTGACAGGTTCTCAGGCATGCATGAGCTGCTTCCCTACTGAAAGTATCTTCCTTGGAAAATATAGCATCGTTTTTTTCAGGTGTTTTTTTTTTTTCACACCTGTTATATGGAACATGCTAATGATCTCATCTGATCAATATATCTTATTCATTAGGACATTCTTTCAGCAGGTGAGAATACTGTAGATTCTAAAGAAAATATGGTTCTGCCTAAATTCAACATATCCCAAAAGTTCTTGAACCGTTTTCTTTTTTGTTGAAAATACAATCAGAACCAGTGCTTTTCTAAATATTCCTATTCAATGACAGTGCCACCCAAGTCTAACTCAATTAATTATGCAACAGATGTTTCTTCCTTGCCCAGGCCCCTTGCGGTCTCTCTCTCTCTCTCTCTCTCTCTCTCTCTGTCTTTTAATTTATGTTTTCTGGCAATGCCGATTTTTTTTTTTTTTTTCCAAGAAACAATTCTTTCCTTGATTGATTGGGGTTGTTTAGTCTGTAGGAACTACGCTGTTGGGTGTGCTGATTTACACACCCTGTCACTTTGCGGGATCTCATTACCAAACGACGGAAAGCGGATCACACCACTAGCCTCGCTTAAACCATCATGACGGGTGGTCTTGCATTGATGTACCTGCGAATTCGTAGCATCCTAGACATTCTGTGTGTTCTGGTCTTGCGTTTGTCAGAGTTGAAGGGCTTCAAAACAAACACATCTTGTTTTGATTTCGATTTGCTGTGTTGTTTTTATCAAGCAGTGAAGCTTCGGCACGTGTGTGTGTGGGGGGGGGGGTGTATCACATCGAATCAAACATCCAAGACGTTTCGATAAACATGCTACAACAGAGTGACTGCGTCCATCCATGTTTGTTTAGCAGTGCACTAATGTCGAATAATGAAAAGGCAGTGTCCTTGGGATAGGTTCCGGATCCACCTTGACCCCGACCAGGATAAAGCGGTTGCTGAAAAATAATGAATGTTTTTCTTGCTTTTTACAATGCCCAAAGGCACAAAAGTTTTCTTATGTCAGCCGACTTGCCACGTGATCACAGAATGCCATATAATCCTGTCTGGAAATGATTTTTAGTAAGCAGCAGAAAGGAAATTTGAGCAGACGGTATTCGGATGTGCTGAGTGCTTTACGAGAATGTCCACTTGCACTTTTGACGTTGGGGACATCCCCACTGTGCGAGAAAAAACCCTTTAAGTCCATTTCAGACAGTTAATAAATTGAAAGATGACTCTCCCCTTTATGCCCAGTAGGAAGCCTATTAGGTCAAAAACTGTGCAAAGCCTAGACGTTTTGCTCAAGTTTCTTACCTTGCTGCTGTTGAAATATTTTTCTTAATTTCATTAATCTACAAACCAACACAATTTCACAAAATCTGCAAAGCAACAAAAAAAACGAATAGCTTTTTCTCTCTCTCTCTCTCTCTCTCTCTCTCTCTCTCTCTCTCTCTCTCTCTCTCCATCGAAGTAATTCTAAACTCCTAATAAGCAGTCAGCTGGCTGCGGTGGGTCCGTTTCAGTCACTAAAGCTTACAATGGAGCCTTAGAGCATACTGTAAAGTAAAACATAGTATATAAAGCATACGTTTCATGCAGATTTTGCCCTTTCAGTGGATTGGATTTCAGCACTGAGCTCTTGCTTCCTGAATGGGCTTTTTAGAAGCCTTTTAATGAAGTACTTTCGTTATGGAAGCCACAAATCACTTCAGGCCTTTCTCTAGAGGCTAGAAGGTATGCACGTGTGTGTGCACAAGTGAAGGAGAAAGCCAGAGATGTGTGAAAGAACAAGTAGGATACAAACACGTCTTAAAAAAAAAAAAAAAAAAAAAAAAACTGTTCACATTTTCTGGTTCTATAACCCCCAATTCTTCACCAAAGACCCCTTTATTTGACTTTGCCCCCTAAATCTCACAAACTCTTCACCACGTCCTTCCCTTTGACAAAGCCCCTTTTGCAGTGTCACTGAATGGCCTACAGCTACAATACACAGTAAATTTTTCTGACACAATGTACTCACAAAGACTGCCGGACAATAGTGAGAGATGACAAAAAAAAAAAAAAGGATAGAGGGACTGCGGCGAGCAGCGTGACGAAGCTCACTCATTCTGGCGTGGACGATGTACGTAACTCCCACAGTACACCCCACTGCTTGGATAACTCCACTGTTTTATTGTCAAATTCAGCAAGTTAAATCCCAGGAAGTAAAACTGTCTTCTGAGAAAAAAAAATGCACATGGTGTTAGACTCCTAGGTTTTTGAATGGGCGAAAATTGATTTGCTGTTTGATTCTCAGTGGCAAACGGGAGAGCTAGTCCTTTCTTCAGTTCTGCATCAGTGCGCCAAACATCATATATCACTTATCTGTTCATTTAAAAAATGTACGGAGATGTTACTAAGATTAAAAAAAAACAAAAAAAAGATTGCAAGGAAGTAGCAGAAGCCGTTGGTGCCTCTAGTGTGTGTGTACGTAGCTAGTAACAGTTAGCTTGCTTTGCTAATCTGGCGTAAAAGCTAGCATGAAAACTAGCATGTAACATACTGTATAACTCAAGCAACCAATTTATTTTGTGTTTGCCTACTTCTTTAGAACCTTTAGAAGAATTAGAAGCTACATACAGTATTTATCGACTACTAGCTATACCTACCTGGGAAAAACCAATGCACACCCATTAGAGACACTGACATGAACGGCTTGTTGCTTAATGGTGTGAACACAGAGTTTGTGTTGCTCATAGTCGATTTAAATAAAGGAAATGATTTAAATGCGGCAAGTGGTCATATTAGAAAATGCCTGTTGGAGTAAGGTGAAATGAATGGTGAGGCACCGAGAGTTTTCCACTCTTAGTATGTATTTGTCACTGATTTCATCGCCTCCTCGAATCTCGTAGTGTACAGGACCCATAGGACTATAGGCACTCCACTGTACGTTTCCAATCCGAACTAGGATCAGGATACTCAGGGAGCTGGACAATGGGCATCCGAGCAGCTGATGTGTTCAGCCTCCTATTCAGCGTGGAGGAACGGCAGGCTCCAGGAAGGCCTTAAACTAATAAGCCGTGGACCTCCTTTAATTTATCAGTCTGTGTTTTATGCAAGTGGCCTCCCAGAGTTGATACATTCCCACAGTGCCTGTTGACCCAGCTGCCTTTGTCGAGGTCTGCAGCAGCAGGTGTTGTTTTCACGGCCACCCTGCCAGTAATGCAAACTGTTTAGTAGCTGCGCTGACCCCCGCGTCATTAACGGCGTTAGCCCAATCCTCCGGGGAACCACCTCTTTCTCTCCTTTCTCTTCCTCTTCTAACTCTTTCTTTTCCACCCTCCATCTCAGTTTCTTTCCCCTTATTTCTCTCGCTCTTTTTTTTGTTTTGTTTTAACAACATACAGCCTGTCACAACAGCACAAAAAAAAGAGTGCAGATGAGAGAAAGGGGAGAGTTGATGCCGGTGGTGAAAGCAGTGGTGGGAAGCATGGGAACTACCCCCTGCTACCCCCTTCAGATCCCCTCCACCCCACCCCACCCCACCCTTCGAATACTGCCTGCCAGAAGCCCCTTGTTACCACCCTACTCCTGCCATCAGTCACTGAGGCTGTCAGGCTGGTTCCAGCATACCCCCCCACACACACGCACACACACTCTCACAAATACACGTATAAACTCAAGTCATGAATTCGTCAACCCGAAAGCCTAAAATATACCAAAGGGAATTATCTTTCCTCTTGTATATATTTAACATCATCAGTAATCAACACTCTTTCTCATGCAAAGGGTTCTTAAATGCTGTAAGTAGAGCACTAATGTGTAGAGAAAAGCCTAAATGGTGGCTTGCTTTCAGTTTTCCACTTTCCTCACATGCTGGCCACCTCACTTTCCCAGGCACCACTCCCAGTGAAACATACAGGATGTGAACTAACTAAGTGCTCTTCAGCCTGTTCCTCATAGTCACTGCTTCAGCGGAGTCCAATTACAGTGTGCGAGTGAGTGTGTATGTGTGCGCCTGTTGGGGTATGTCAACAGGTCTGCCCGCTCAGTAATAGACAGCCTTGAAGAGATTCGCCTGGCTCATTAGCCGGTGTGCGGAGGCATTAGGTTGTTTGAAGAGCTGCAGCTCTCACAGTTTCATTAGTAGCTACTCAGCATGATGGCGAGGTTTCGCCTTCGAGCCCCATTACACACAAAATGGTACTGTTTCCACTTCCAGATGTTGCCAGGCCAAAAGAAATGTGCCGTCATCCATCATATGAAGTCTTCTTTGCTAGCAATAATAATTTTCTTTCCATGCTTGCATGTTTTCGCATCTTGAGACAGTGGGATGTGTATCCACCCTGATCAATATGTGCCTCAGGAAGTGTATTTATCATTGCTTAAGTAATAAATAAAGCACTTGGCGGTGTGTTGATATAGGAAAAATAGTACACGGAGGGGTGTAATGCAGCCCAACACAAATTGGAGTTATTTTTACCTCCCCGAAGTTGATTATTTTCCAATATCAACACATCCCGAAGTTGGTAAGTTCCTGTTATGCATTACATTATAACAGTATCCCTTTTTTTCTCTCGCCTGAAGTTAATAAGACAAAAAAATAAAAAATACCCATTCATGTTGTCAAAAGCTGCAAAGCACAAATTCTTGGAAAGCTATGTTACAGCTTTATGTCTGACTGAGCTGACGCTGGAGACTCCTTACAAAAGTGTTAACCTCTCATCACCATGTCAATGATCAGCGGCAACATGTGTTCTAATAGGTTTATTTATTAGTCTTTGGCTATGGTTTGTGTCCATCACCAAGTTATTGTGTAAGCTGTTACTATAGGAACAGCAGGGTATTCGAATGTGTGCATTAATATTAACCTGTGATTTGCATCTGTAGTACTTTCTGGAAAAGAACCAATGATGTTAGAGAGAACTGATCAATACCTTCTGACCAATCAGATCTGAGAAGTCAGCAAGCTTGTGGTACAATAATTGATAATCACTGGGAGGAATCCAATCCAAACAGTTGCTTTTCGTTTGCTTTTTTATTTAAAATTGCTTTTCATTTCTTGTATTGAATTGGTTCTTAGTAACAGAGTAGTGAACAGTGTGTGCTGTTCCTACAGGCCTCAGGTACCTAAGGAATGCCGGCGGCCAGTAGAACCTCCAGAGATGCTGAGCAGCTCATGTTCTCGGGAATGCAGAAATGGCCACTGCACTCCCACCGGTAAATGCTGCTGCAACAACGGCTGGGAGGGTCCCTTCTGCTTGAGAGGTAAGACAGACACAAAGACGCATACAAATAGCCCTACGCGTTATAAGTAATACTGGTGTTAGATCAATGGTGCGGAGACATCATAAAGTCTTCTGATCATCCTTCACAGCCAAGTGTGAACCTGCTTGCCGAAACGGTGGCGTCTGCATCGAACCCAACAAGTGCTTCTGTAAGGAAGGCTTTTCTGGCACACAGTGTGAGAAAGGAGAGCGAGGCGTACAAGAGGATCGGGACAAAGATGGCATTTTGGATCACATCATTGACATGACATCATATCTGCTGGACCTCACCAGTTACATTGTCTAGATAGGGCAGGGAGACTGAGCTCCTCTACTCCGGTCTGAAGGCGGAACTTTAAGGAGGCGTTTTTGAGGGCTTGCCTTCAGGACACCAACAACCCCAACCTCCAACTGCATCCCATCTTCATTACTACAATCATCACCGACTGCCCATTTGGTGGACCATCACTGGTCAACTAATGCTGGTATTTAGGCCCAAATTTGGTTGATGCATTTAAATTCTTGTTGTTTGGCTGAACCACGTGGATTCATCCTGACATTTAGCAGGTTCCATTTTTTTTTAACTAAATTATTGACGAAGATCCCACACTGAGATTCAGTGCAAATAACATTGGTTCAGAATTCTATTTGCATATTTTGCTCCACATTTCTGATACACAAGCACTGTCCAATGCGTCGCATTACACATCCATGTACACGTAGTGATACAAAAGGGTGACCAAGAGAAGCCCTTACACAATGCTAAAGGATCCAGCACTCAGTGCTTTAGCTATGTCTTTGTTTTGTATACACCAGGACTCAGCCCTTATGCCTGCTTCTATGGTTTGCCAGTGAAAGGACCCTGCAGATGCCTTAAATCACTGGACTCACAATCTCAGCTCATTTTGGACAGTCTTGTATAAAACCTGCACGTGGCTGAAAATCAATTGTGCAGCCAAGGAAAGGCAAAAATACAAAATCAAGACCTAAAATCAAGGCTCACTCTGGGAAATCAAATAGACAGTCTACCTGACTGAAACTCACCACAGGATGTCACGATGGCCCTGGATCCAAAACCTCACGCCAAAGGCTTAGCCAAATAACCAATCTGATAAAAAAAATAATAATAATGATAATAGATGTACAAACAGAACGTTGTGTCTATTCGTTTGATAAATCAGTTTTTCCCACTCATCAAAAAAAAAAAAAAAAAAGAACTGGTGACAATTCCAGCAATATTCATGGAGTCACTTAGTTGGGACCTGATGCCAGTCTGTTTAAGGTTTGGTCTAGGCCATCAATAACTCTTGCAGAAAAGTGTTAGTAAAAAAAAAAAAAAGCCACTCAAACCTGAAGACGGCTGCAATCAGTGTGTACTTTGTCTAATGAAAAAGTTGCAAATCACGAATGTTTTTCGACAGTCACTTTGATTCCAATATTTCTACCGATATTCTGATATTCTTCATGACCATGCACGCTGCTTTTCGATATAAATAATGTATCATAGATTTACATACATTTCATTAGGTTTGTGTATGTTTTGTTGTTCCTGTTTGAACTTAAGCAAAGAAACAAGCTAGCTTTGTATAAATCTTGTATGTAAGACCATTTTCACAGCAGTATTTTTTATTTTTATTTTTTTTCTGAGCTAGTTACACTGCCACGAGTATAAAAGAATATAATATTAACGAATAATAGATTACCGTCATTCACTGGGATCTTTTTTTTTTTTTTTTTTTTTTAATTCATCAAAGATCCATGTATCTTTTTTTTTTTTTTTTTTTTTTCCCCAATCACTGAATGGTCTTCAGTTAACAGTGTCAAAAGGGAACAAGCATAGTGCTGTACATTTCTAGTACTGTACTAAAATAAGTACTACTTAGCTTTGCAAAGTAATATAGTATTACTATTGTTTCAATAGAGGAAGGTTTATTTTTTTAAGTGTAATAATATATGACAGGGGAGAGTATTACTAGAGAGCAGTTTTGCATTAAGCCTATGGATTCACATTGTGTATTTTCTCACAAAAAAAAAAAAAAACGTTTCCTTATTTCTTTTTCGTACGTTGTTAAAAAAAAAAAAAAAAAAAAAAAGCTATCATAAACATATCTGGATTTCTCTACATTGTGCATAGCATTGTGATTCAATCATGAGATTATTAGAAGACGTTTATCTCTATATAAAAAAAAAAATGTTGATTTGACGTTGGTAAATTATGCAAGTCAGTGTTTTTCTTTTGATAATGACCCATTGTACTGAGTATGTGTAAAAGAGGCCTAAAGGCAGAAACAGGAGAATGTGTAATCATATACTCTAAGCATAAGTCACCAATAAAATGAATGATACCGCCAATGGAACATTCCACATTGCAAAAGACTGTGTGATTATCCTGACTGATTAGAGGTTCCCTCCCATTGCAAGCTGACAACATAAACAGACTTGACACTTATATAATACAGAAAACCTGATTTTTTTTTTCTTATATAATACATAAAACCTGTTTTAAGTCCATTGCTAAACCTACTGCAATTGCATAAATTCATCACTGTTGGACTTGAATTTTGTACAATATCTACCACCACTGGTATTGCATGTCACAAGAAAGAGGCAAGTCGATTTGACTAATTTGCTTCAAATGCGTCCAAAGAGATGGAAATTTCCTCTAAGACATTTTACTCAGAAAAACACTTGCCTCTTTTTTTTTCTTTTTTTTTTTTTTCTTTTCATAAATCAAGACCGTACGTAAATCATTGCGAAACGTATCATTAGTCACCCATTTTCCCTGCTCTCCATGTTGCTGAAAGTGTTGCTTTTCTTTTGAAGAAGTACACTAACGACGGTATGTTGTCTTCGATGTGAAACTGACTTCACTGCTTTTCCATAAATGTAAGGAGTCTATGCTGTAAGTCTATTCTGTAATATTAGCACTTAATGTGAAACTTGCATTGGAGCTGCTGGGAAGGTGTCATGTGAATAGAGTAACCCTTTTTTTTTTTTTTTTACTACATTATTTAAGTAGTTATGCCATAAAGTTATTTAAGTTGTCTGCAATGTTTGTTATGTTTCATGTGAAGAATTTGATCATGTATTGTAAATAAAACTAGGGCTATCTTGGTGTCTTCCCAAAAGTATCATTATGTTTATTAAAGTGTATAGCATGTTTTAAGTAAAAAAAAAAAAAAAAAACACACATGCAAGACTGTTTTTTTTTTTTTTCTCCCCCCTAATATACTCAGTGAGTGTCTGTGCGATAAGGTACTGTATGCAAATCTGAATCGACCAACAGGAGCATATTTTAGGAAGAACACATTGTTATCCGGTAAAGTGTGTTATTAATGACAAAGAGTCATGTGAAACAGCGCCACTGAATTCACGATCCTGATTGGTCAGCCGGTGTTGATTTATTTCTACAACAAGGTAAATCAAAGGTTTATTGCAATGCACTCATTATCGTTTCCATAGAAACAATGTACACAGGAACAATCTTGTCTTGAGAAAAAAGTCAGAATTGCAAGAGACAATTCAGAATTACAAGAAATATTGTCACAATTGCAAAAAAAAAGTCGCAATTGCGAGCAATAAAGTCGCAAGCATTCCTAGAATAAAAGTCGCAACTAACAATTTTTATGTGGTGGTAACTGGCTTCCATAAACTTCTGGGTTTTTTTGTTTTTGTTTTTTTCCCAAATGTTATTTGATTAACTTTAAAAAAGAAGCAATTTTAAAGTGTCAGAACGTAATTAACTTGATAGGCCTTAATTGACTCATTATGACTCCTTAGGCGTGCCAGGAATTGTCAGGAATAACAATTTCAGATCATTATAAATTTTCTTACTCTTTAAACTTTGTGCCAACACTCGACAACCACAGGCTTCTCTGAGCAGGTGACTGAGAATTGGAAAATGAAACTAATCGATGCGTACAAAACACAGTAAGGCTGTTTATAAATATATATTATTTAATAAAAAAAAAAAAAAAAAAAAAAACAGATAATACCAGAAGCAGAATAGAAAACCTATTCTAAAAATTCCCTTAGCACTGTATCTAAATCCTTTAAATTAGCAGTTATTAAACCCCTGATTTAAAAACCTGACCTCGACTACGACTACAGGCCAATATCCAACATCCCCTTTATTTCCAAGATTTTAGAAAAGGCTGTAGCACAGCAGTTATTCTAATACATACATAGGAATAACATTACTGAAATATATCAGTCGGGATTTGGACCTCCTCGTAGCACAGCAACAGCACTGGTTAAAGTGGTAAATGTCCTACTGCTTGTCTCTGATCTGGGTTGTGTCACCTTGCACGTTTTCTTGACCTTAGTGCAGCTTTTAGTTAGTCCAGGATGCAGTAGCAAGAGTTCTTACTAGAATGCCCTCATGTCTGTGTTACCTTCTGCCTCTCCCTTTTAGCTATGCTGTCATAGTTAGGCTTGCACTGAGCAAACAATATACACTGTTCTTAACCGCTACGTGATAATGAGTATACATAACAATCTCTCTCTCTCTCTCTCTCTCTCTCTCTCTCTCTCTCTCTCTGTCTCTCTCTGTCGAGCTACACATGGTACCTGAGATACCAGTGATCCTGACCCCTTCTACTTTCCAGACCTTCCTGATCCATCCTGATATCCCATTTCCGGTTGGAGTTCTCATCACTTGAAATCCACTCGCTCCTGTTGAGGACGGCCCCATATGAACAGCCTAGACATATACACAGACACTGAAGATGGTGTTGAACTGCTGGTAACATGAGTGTTTCTGCTACAGTGGCTTAGGACTTAAATTATCACAAACAGTCTTGCACTCAAATCTCCATCACTCAATCAGTTCTTCAAACTTCACACAACTGTACTTTTCTGACCATACACACAGCTATGGAAGGGTGTTATTTTTTTTAATTGCACCATCCTGTGTCACCCAAATGAGGATGGGTTCCCTTTTGAGTCTGGTTCTTCCTCTTGTTTTCTCCAGGAGTTTTTTTTTTCCTTGCCACTGTCGCCACAAGCTTGCTCATTAGATATAATTATACAGTGGTGCTTGAAAGTTTGTGAAGCCTTTAGAATTGTCTACATTTCTGCTTAAATATGACCTGAAACATCATTTACATTTTCACACCTCAGTCCCCAAAGTAGATAAAGAGAACCCAGTTAAATGAATGAGACAAAAAAAATTCACTTGGTCATTTATTAATTGATGAAAATGTTTTAATATTACATATCTGTCAGTGGCAAAAGTATGTGAACCTTTCATTTCAGTACCTTTTGCAGCAATAACTGCAACTAAACGTGTGCGGTAACTGTTGATCAGTCCTGCACATCAGATTGGAGGAATTGTAGCCCTTTCCTCCTTATAGAACTGCTTCAGCTCTTTAAGGTCAGGACTTTGACTTGGCCATTCCAAAACATAAACTTTATTCTTCCTTAACCATTCTTTGGTAGAATGACTTGTGTGCTTAGGATCGTTGTCTTGCTGCATGACCCACTTTCTCTTGA